>PVHP010032247.1:0-20451 GCA_004024765.1 Zapus hudsonius | reverse complement strand
AACCACCGCGGGACACAGGTAGCAAACAGAATGGAGTCAGCATAAGTCCCAGGACCAACTGGATAATGGGACCAATGAGAGGAAGGTAAGAGGGGCTGTCATCCAGACAGGGAGGGGACCGGGTGCTTTTCCCAACAGCCTGACCTAGTAAGGCACCTCTTTGAGTCTTCTGGGCCCCTCTTGCAACCCTGGCCTCTCCTCCCACAGCAGGGGAGGCAGGAGGAGGGCCCCCAGCCCTCCTGGCTCTGCTCTCCTTGTAGGCTAGTCTCTCCTCTGGCCACCCACCTAGGGTGCTCTGGTCCTCCCCTGGAGCCTCAGGCCAAAGGCTACAGCTGCCTGTTTACCCACTTTCCCAGGCGGCCCAGCTGCCTGATGTCAGGCAGACAATGAGACCCTGTGTTCTAGAGCCTGCCAGACAAAGGGCACAGACAGCCCCTGGCCCTCTCCCTAACCCTGGGCAAAGCGGGAGCAGTCAGGGCTGAGGGAAAGGTCTGCTCCAAGGCCAGGCTGAAGAGTCGATCTGTTCTGCTTACAGTCCTGAACTGTTCTTCCAGAAGCCCACTTGTCACGTGAAGAGCATTACACCTGTGACTGCATGTGCTGGTGTGTCACAGCCAATGCCTGGCCTCCATACATACTTGTGGTGTAACTGTGAACAAGGCGTACTACCCCTCTGGGCCTCAGTTTCCCTATCTATATAATAGTGACCAGCTCTTAGGAGCCTTCTCTCCCCAAGTTGAGGATCAACTCAGCTGATGACTCAGTAAAGAAGCCATGGTTCAGTGGTTAGAATAAAGGACCCCGCAGACTGCAGGGTGCTGTAGGTGCGCCAGGTGCCAAAGGAGTTTAAAGAGGGCACCGAGGGGCCTTGGTTACAAAGTCACAAGTCTCTGAGAGTCTCCAGCATGATGGGGTTCTGGCCTGCAGTCCATAGCAGCCTTGTCTTGACAGGCCCCTTCCCTCTCTACGCCTCAGTTTCTCCATTTGCACGAGAGCACTGGATGACACCAAAACCAGCCTAGGAGTCTCTATGATCGGAATGTTTCCTCAGGGATGTTTAGGGCAGGTGTGGGTTGGAGGAAAAAGAAAAGAAAATCGGAGAAACAGAGCGTGAAGGGCTGGAGGCCAGCATCCCCACCCAGCAGGGCTCGGGAATGGTTCAACCACGCTGAGTTTTCTCTTCCTCTTTTTCAAAGCCCCAAAATAATGCAACGGACTAAATTAGATCCTGCTGGTCACTTTCCTTTACCCCTGGGCAGGGCAACCCTGATGTGGCCCAGGTTCCCACTTCAGGTTTGACCAGTTACCTAGGTCACCTCAGTCTGGGCCATGAGTTCTAGTCTATCCAAGCCTGTCAGGTGGGTTCATCTCCCTGGCCAGTGATTGGCTTAAGCCAATGCATGTTAAAGCTCTTGGCCAATGAGACATGAAGGGGCTCTAGAAGAGATCATCTCTGATGGGGAGGGGAGGCCATCCACAGGAAGTAGTCTCCTGAAGAAGATGCCATCTTGGTTGCATGGGGAAGATCAGCAAAAGGAGACTAGGTCCTGGATGGTGCTTCTGGGCCCCTGAAGGAAGTAGCCCCGGAGCTGCCCTTGGGCCCTTGTGTTATCAATATATATGTGCATAGATAAATGTATTTTTCTCAACCTTTGAGCCATTTTATGTGTTTCCTACTTCCCAAATCTGAGACCTCTGATGAAGGACTTCCTCCTCAAGGTGAGGACAGTAGGAGATTTCATGAACTACGGTGCTCAGCAGAGTTGGAGTACCGTGGGTTATTGAGGTGCCTCTGGCCAGGGTGGCCAGGAATTCCAAAGGGACAGCCAACAAACGCTGCTGTGGCCCTTACATCCGGGGTCTCTGCCTCCAGGGAGCATTGCCTCCCCTAGCCTCTTATGGCAGCCCTTCAACGGTTGCCCAGATGCTACCATGCAGAATCCCTCTGGCCACCCATATGGGCTTTATTTGGTGTCTGAATAGGATGGAGGCATGGGTGGCCTCTGCCGTGCACTGACCTCTGCATGGATCTGTCTGCCCCTGCTTCAGCAAACATTCCTCCACCCTTCAGAAAGACTGACAAGTTCCCAGGAAGCTGGGGGGGGGGAGGGAGAGGACAGATGCCCTGATACATTTTGTGAGTGAAACCAAAATAGTCTCAGGAAGAGCCTAGAAGTGCGTAGCTAACTGTTCATACTATCACATGCCTGGGACCCTGTGTCACTGCTGGACCCCGTGGTAGACAGATCTGGGCTGCAATCACCCTCCTCTATGTGACCAAGGGTGAAGGGCTCACCCTCTCTGTGAGATAGATTCTGTCTCATTTTGCACTCTGATTTACAGGGAGTGGGCTGCTAACAGGGAGGAGGTTCCCGATGACAGGGGAGTGCTTTCACAGACTGTCCCATCCTATCTCCATGTGCTGGGAGAGCTAATCCTTCTGGCTGGCAGCTTTTTCTCCCGATAGGTGTTTTTCTTTTATTTTTCTTTCCCCCCTCTCTCTTTCTCATTCTTTCTCCTTCTTTCCTTCCTTCCTTTTTATGGGAGGGGGGTTGTTGAGACAGGTATGTATCCCCAGGCTAGCCTCACTGTGGAGCTGAGGATAACCTTAAACTTCTGATCCTCCTATTTCTACCTCCCGAGTGCTAGGATTACAGCCAAGCACCTGAATTCAACTCGGGGCTTTGTGCATGCTAGGCAGGGTGGTGGTTTGAATTACGTGTCCTCTATCCTCCATAGACGCATGTGTTTTGAATGCTTGGTCCCCAGCTGATGGCAATTTGAAGGTGGGGTCTTGCTGGAGAAGGTGTGTTGTGGGGGTCAGCTCCCCTTTGCTAGCTCGGCTCACTCTCTTGTTGCTGTTCCCACTGCTGTGGCAGAGGTGGTGTCCAGCCTCTGCTCGTGCCATCTTTTCCCTGCCATCATGGAGCTTCTCCTCAAGACTATAAACCAAAACAAATACTTTCCTTCTGTTGGCTGCTTCTGGTAGGGTGTTTAGTCCCAGCAATGCAAAGTAACTACAATAGGCAGAACTCTCCTGATTGAACTATATGCCCAGCCCCTCCCAACAGTTTTTTTTTGTCTTTTTTTTTTTTTTTTTTTGGTTTTTCGAGGTAGGGTCTCGCTCTAGTCCAGGCTGACCTGGAATTCACTATGTAGTCTCAGGGTGGCCTTGAACTCACAGCGATCCTCCTACCTCTGCCTCCCCAGTGCTGGGATTAAAGACGTGCACCACCACGCCCGGCTTCCCAACAGTTTTTAGTTGGCTGAATTTAAAAACAGAATTAGGGTTGGAGAGATGGCTTAGTGGTTAAGGCATTTGCCTGCAAAGCAGAAGGACCTGAGTTTGATTCCCTATTGCCCACAAGGTGGTACATATGTCTGGAGTTCATTTGTAGCTGCTGGAGGCCCTTGGTACACCCATTTTCTCTAAAATAAATAAATAAAATATTTTAAAAAATAAAATCATATTGTTTGAAATCATATTGTTTTTCAACTCAGGGAGGAAAACCCAATGCGATGGTTAGGTTTTGTTGTCAACTTGGATCTTTTTAATTATCTTAGGCAGGTCTCTAAGGATGTTTACAGGAAGGCAGCCTCTCAGTAGGGGGCAGGATGTAAAGAAGCTCAAAGAAACCATAAGTAAGCATCATTTCCTGTGTGGGCAGTGCAGGAAGGAAATTCCAGAGACTCAGGAAGCCATTAAGTCTGGGGAAGGGTTGTAAGACCCCACCCTAAGGCTATATAAAGGGGAAGAAATTCTCTCCTTGGCCCTCCTGCCTGTTCCCTGTTCTGTGTGTGGTGTTGGTGATGGGTTTCTCTCTCTGCTTGGACCTGTAAAAGAGGGCCAGCCTCTTTTGCTCTTACAGAACTTCCCCTCAATCTGTAGTTTCATTAAATACTCTCCTCCCCCAAATTGTGCCTGGTTTGAAGATTCATCCCAGAGGTGTGTGGCCGACTGCAACACCCAATAGTAAGTTGTCTTTTTTGTTTTTGTTTTTTGAGGTAGGGTCTTGCTTTATCCCAGGCTGACCTGGAATTCACTATGTAGTTTCAGTGTGGCTTTGAGCTCATGGTGATCCTCCTATCTCTGCCGTCCAAGTGCTATGATTAAAGGCGTGCACCACCGCACCCAGCCTCTATTTCTTTTTAAAGAACTGCTCACAGTTTCTTGGGAGAGGAGAAGACACCACCCCAGCACCCGGGAGCGCACACGTGCACCGCGCACCCCAGCGCCCAGGAGTGTAGGGGAGTGCACGCCTGCCGTCTCTTTGGACAGGTTGAACAGACTCCTTGCCCACCTTCTTATGCCATCTAAGAGGTGTCCCTTTAAAGACGCGAGAGAGAAGAGCGAAGCTATTCTGAAGAGCGTCCAGGATGCAGCGAGAGAGCTGTGGCCCATATAACCCTACCAACCGACCGCAGGCTGAAAGCTGAGATCCTGGCAAGAGATGAGCCACCACAGTCATATCGTGGAGGATCAATAGGGAACCCTGCAGAGAATGATGAGATGAACAAGGGACCCACAGCCACAGCCATTCAATCAACACAGGATAAGCCAAAAGCACCGAGAGAGCTGTGGCTCATCCAACACTACCAATGAACCGCAGGCCGATAACTGACATCCTGGCAAGAAATGAGCCACTCCAGACATACCCTGGAGGATCCATATGGAACCCCGCAGAGAATGATGGGATGAACAAGTGACCCATAGTAATAGCCAGTCATTCAACACAGGATAAGCCAGTGAGATAGACACCAATGATTTTCGACACAACCTAAAGCAGAAGTACAGAGACCCCTAAGTTCTCAACAATAAAACAGCCTTAATACTCACCCACCATGACTCAGGGAACTGAGTGGAAGAGGGGGTGGAAAGATTGTGAGAGCCTTGGTGGGGGAGAATACCCAGAGTCACGGCCCCCTCAGTAACAACATACTAGGGCCTGCGGAACTAGGCTAACTCCTAGGCTCTCCATGGTCGCCTGTCCCAAGGACTGATCCAGACGGCCCACGGAGGAGGATATCCAGTTGAGTGGGGATGGGGAAGAGGGGCATTGGGGAGCTGGGGATAACAACTCATTGTTTGCCCATTAAATAATGTAACTCATTATGGACAATAAATAATAAAAAAAAAAAGAAAAAGAAAATGCTACCCCAAATTTTGGCAGTGGGAGCCCAGAGGGTTGAGGCCTCCACATGGATGGAGGTTTGCACTGGCCCTAAAGGATGGTAGCCTCAAACATGTATTGTGGGGAACGGTGATTCCAGATGGAGGGCTTGGCATGAGCAGAAGCAGATGAAGCAATGGCTCAGGCCATGTTCTGGGGGCACCTGTGGGCTTGGGACCCAGGAGCTGCTCTAGTGTCTGAAGGGCATGGAGGGAAAGGCTAGCTATGGAAAACAGCTGGTAAGGACACTGTCCTCTCTGGCACAGAGGGATCAGTAGGAGCTCAAGGAAGTAGGTTTGTACCTAGGAAGTTTCTAGAAGTTCATGGTGTAGAATGGAAGTGGCAGGGAGATTGCAGTGAGGTCACCACAGTCCCGAAGAGCAGGCCATACTGTGCCAGGTCCATGTGGGAGGTAGAGAGGAGGCAGGGTTTGCTTGGTGTGAGGCAGGGAGGGAGGCAAGGCAGGGCCCATCTGGCTGGACAAGGGGACAGCCCCTGGGGAAGCGTGGAGAGGAGGGGCAGTGGATGGGTTTTAGTTGGCTGGGATAGCTCATGAGGGACCTTTCCTGACCATAAACCCAAGTCCCTGGTGCTCTCAGACACAGGCTGCTCTCTGGCCAGGCAGTGGCCACCAGCCAGATCAGCCTTCCCTCCTTTTGTTCTAAGGACACTGACCTGTCTCCGAGGCAGTAGTGGCAGCCTCTGTCCCCTCCTCATGGTGGCTACAGTGGGAATTCACCTCCTACACGGGACAGAGGTGACAGGAGAAGGTTGTCCCTGTGGCCCTGGGGAAGGCCACCAGTGCCCACCGCACCACCAAAGTTTAGCCCCTCCCCCAGTCATCCAGGCAACACCAGGTCCCATTAGTACTGTGAGGTCCGCAGGCCAGTTGGGTCATGGGGTATGGAGAAGGCCATGGCACCTTGGTCCTGTTCACACCTGGGTGAACTTCCAATAGAGACCAGAGATTGCCTGGGAGCAGTTTAATTGCAGGTTCCCATTGGGCAGGGCTGGGACCTGAGGCTGCAATTTAAAAATATGTATTTATTTTATTATTTATTTATTTATTTGAGAGAAAGTATGGGCATGCCGGGGCCTTCAGCCACTGCAAATGAACTCCAGACACATGTGTCACCTTGTGCATCTGGCTTTTTTTTTTTTATCGTTTTTTTGAGGTAGGGTCTCGCACTAGTCCAGGCTGACCTGGACTTCACTCTGTAGTCTCAGGATGGCCTTGAACTCATGGCGATCCTCCTACCTCTGCCTCCCGAGTGCTGGGATTAAAGGTGTGCGCACTACACCTGGCTGAGGCTGCATTTTTAACATCCTTGGGAGATGACAATCCCAGCCTTCCTTGGCTTAAAAAACTAAGTTCTAGTTGATCTCTATGGACCTGTCCAGTGTTCTGAAGCCAGATCCAGAAGACTATGGGCCCAGTTTCACCCATGAGGCAAGTGGTGGCCAGAGATTGAATCCCTTGCCCAAGGCAGTTTTCAAGAGTGGACACTACTGCCTTGAGTAGGCCTCATACATAATTTAGGTGTCACAAGAGCAAGGGATGTCAGGCAGCTGGAGATAGCTCAGTGGTAGCACATCTGTTCAGTAGGCACAAGATCCTGGATTCCATCCCCAGCAGGACAGAAAGAAAGAGCGCCTTCTCAGATCAGTAAATTTGAGGCACACAGCCAAAGTCAGAGCTGTTCACTGTGGCCTTCAATCGGGTCAAGTGAGCACGAGCCATTGCCTGCTCTCCCCTCTCTGCAGGCCCAGGCCCTCAGAGCTGCTCCCCTTTGCATGAGACTCTAAATGACAATTTCTATGTCGGCAGCAGGAACAGAACCCAGGTGAGAGGATCGTTAGAGAATGAGGACACTTGTCCACTCATCCCATCCCCACTGCCCACAGCACCCCAAGAGGGCAGCTTCCAGGCAACCTTCTGGTGGTCCCTGATTCTTCCCACAGCCCTGACCAGGGTAGGAACAAGGGCTGCCTCTCCACAGCTGCCATCCCCTCTTTGATGAAGAAGGTCTGGAGTCAGTGGGAACATTCCTTAGGGAACAGCAGCATCACCGTGGGTGAGACTCTGGGTTTGTTTGGGCCGAGGGGAGCTCTCCACAGAGGCAAACTCTGCAGCAAGCACAGCAGCAAAGGGAGGCGAGAGCCTCATACATGATTTAGGCCTTCATTCATAATTTAGATCTCCTCTGCCAAAGAAAGCGTCTCCATTGGAGGCCCCGGGGAGAGGGAGGAGGGGCATGCTAGAGGCCTAGGCACCAGAAAGGACAGCTATGGTGCACCTGTCACCTCACTTGGCTTCACACCAGCCCTGGACATTAGTGCCTGGCCTCCTTAATGAGCCAGGAAGCAGGCTGAGGAGGGCCACGTTCCCAGGCCTAAAGCCTTGGCGAGGGGCAAACATTCAGACTTAAGCCGTCTGGGCTCCAGGGCAGAGGACTGAGTGACAGAGACCCTCATTCTATGAATCCCAACTCAGATCTGCTCAGCCTGGCAGCTGGGGAGGGGGTGTTGGGAGGGGAGGAGACCCCTAAAATCTGCATTTTTCTAAGTTCCTCTGAAAATTCTGATGAATCTCCCCTGGGATCCCTGAGTAGCTGGCACACTCCACCAGGCAGGGGCTGGTCTTTACCTAGGGCCCCATCTCAAGTCCTCTTGGGCTGATGCCAGGGCAGTTAGGTGGAGATTAGAACAGTGTCAGCAGCAATCGTGAACCCGAGGGGCTGTGCCCTCAGCCCCTCACCACTGGCAGACGTAACCCTTCCAGGAACTCCATCCCCCAGTTACACGGGCCCCTCCTTCCACCATGGGGCTCCCTGGGGCAACAGTAATGCTAACAATAACAATCAGTGACATTTACTAACCATTACCCTGAGCCACGTGCTGTCTACCTTCAGCTACACTTCTCGAGCCTGTGAAACAGCTTACATCATGAGCCCCATTTCAGGGATGAGGAAACTGAGGCCAGGGAGGTTACGGATTTGCTAGGAAATGACGAAGCCAGAATTCACGAGCGCTCGGACTCTTCTGGATGGCACTACATTGTTAATTCACTGTATCTGCTGTGGCAGGTGCATAAACACGTCCCTTCACCACCACCACCATCATCAATCTGGGACCCTTTGGTGGCAGCAGCAGTAATAGCGTCACCATAGCTTACCCTCCCCAGGAGGGCCAGAGTCCTAACTCCCCAACCAGTGTGGTACTCCTCCTCAACTTCGGCCTCTACAGTGACACTCCCACCCCTGAACAAGATGCTTAGGACAGCCAGGAACCACGCCAGGAGCTTTGCCCTCATTCTTTCACTCACCCTACATTAGCCCTAGGGGGAGCGCTACTGCATCCTAGGTTCACAGAAGAGACCATCTGAGGACACAGTCAGCAAGCTGGAAAGCTGGAAGTCCATCTGTGACCCCAATGCTCCCCAGCCTCACCAGTGTCTGGAGAAGAGGGGCAACTGGTCACAAACCCCATGGCTTCAGAGCCAAGCTGTACAGGACTGAGCTCTGGGCTCGGGACTGGTCCCCTGGGGCTTCATTTATTCACTCAGTCATCCAAGTAATGCTGACCACACCCTTGGGCTTGTCTTCTCAAAGAACTTCTGAAACAAACTCCTCTCCCTGCTCCTCCAGGGCAGGCTGGGACTGCAGAGCACCTGTGGGCCAAGAAGCCAGATTATCCTACATTCCAGAAGTTTCTACCCAATGTGCCTTGCCTGATGGGCACACCTAACTTTCCTTTGAGGAACTAACCCTCCCTCGTGTCACTTGTTAAGTGGCCTGGATTCAGGTGTGGGAAGGGTGGAGAATGAGAACCAATCAGAAATTCGCTACTTTCAAGAGAATTCTTGGGGCTGGGTATATGGCTCGGCAGTTTAAGGCGCTTGCTTGCAAAGCCTGCCAGCCACATAAAGCTGGCCAGGCATTTGTTTGCAGCAGCAGAAGACCCTGGCACACAAATACACACACACACACACACACACATAAATAAACTTAAAAAATTTCAAAAACAAAAAGGGGTTCCGGTTCAAGATGGCTGATTAGCAGACATGCCACATCCCTCGGGAAACAAGGGTCAGGGTTTTCAGCAGGGATCCAGGTCGTGGACAAAAGCTGCAGTCACGCTCTGAGCTCCAGATACCTCCCAACACAGGATTCTCACCACTGGAAGCCTCCATCGAGGACCAGTGCTCGCCAGAGGCAATTGTGTTTGTATTTTTCAGGATGCAGCAAGAGAGCTGGGGCCCATCTAACCCTACCAACCGACCGTAGGCTGATAGCTGAGATTCTGGCAAGAGAGGAGCCACCACAGTCATATCGTGGAGGATCCAAATGGAACCCCTCAGAGAATGACAGGATGAACAAGGGGCCCACAGCCACAGCCATTAAATCAACACAGGATAAGCCAGTGAGACAGAAACCAAAGATCTTAGACACAAAGACCCCTAAGCTCACAACCTTAAAACTCATCCACCACGGCTCAGGGAACTATGCAGAAGAGGGGGCGGAAAGATTGTGGGAGCCATGGTGGGGGAGATTGTCCAGAGGCTTGGCCAGGAGAACCTGGCTGAATACTAGGCTCTCCATGGTCCCCTGTCACAAGGACTGATTCAGACGACCCATGGAGGAGGTTATCTAGTGGAGGGGGGAGGGGAGGGCAGTGGGGAATTGGGGATAACAACTCATTGTTTGCCCACTAAATGTTGTAACTCATTATGGACAATAAATTTAAAAAAAAATTAAAAAAAAAAAAAGAATCCATACCCAAACCCCACATGCTATTTGGTGGCTACAATCTTACACCCCATCTTAAGTGATAAGAGGACGACCCTGGGGTTCCACCTCTGCCAGCCCCCTCTGGGATCAATCCCCAGCACCACCAGCCCTTACCCCCACTGGCTCCAAGTCCAAGACCACCCTCAGTGGGCAAGGAGCTTCCTGGGCTCCACAGCAGCCTCTGGTTGCCCAGAGCTAACTCTGTGCTCAAGGCCAGCTCTGGCCATCTGTGACCAGCATCCTCTGTCCACTGTCTTTCCTTTACTGCTTCTGTCCTGGCTGTCCTGGCCGACACAGTAGAGCTTCTACATTCTCAGCCAAGACGCCTGACAGCTTCTTCCCCTTCACTCAATATCTGACCCCAACCCACAGCTCCCCAGCTTCATCCTTGTCAGGATCCACCACTTCCTGCTACCAGGCACCTACCCTAACCTGCTTTCCTGTGGCCAGTGTCCCAGCCAGCTCTCTCCCTCCTCCCACACAGAGCAGATGTCTTCCATGTCCTGGAAATGCTGGGATTTCTATCTCAAAAGGAAAAGCGAATGGATTTATGAGAAAAGAGGGCATAACACAAGGATTGCTTTTGGAAAGTATACAATGGCTTACCTAGAGATGCCAAACAAATCAACCAGAAAATTACTAGAAGGTTTAAATTCCTACTAGCAGTGAAATAGGAGATAAATTTACAAAAATCAATTGCATTCCTATATGCAACCCAAAAGAAAGTCAGTGAAAAAAAGTACTTTATCCTTAGTAACAAAACACATTAAGTATTAAACATTGATTTAACCTAGTTCTAAGATACTTATTTTTAATACTTTGCTCCTACTGGGAGGGCTAACCATACAGTAAAGAAGACAACCCTGTCTTACTTGGTGGATTTTAATGCAATGCTAATTAAACACCCTGCAACACATGCCACATACTTTAAAATCCATAAATGGAGCCAGTCATGGTGGTGCACACCTGCAATCCCAGCACTCAGGAGGCTGAGGCAGGATTGTGGGCTCACAGTCAGCCTGGGTGACATGGGAATACTTTGTCTATAAATAAGTATGTAGGCAGTTCTCTGACTATTTTTTTTTACAGATTTTATTCATATATTCATCTATTATTTACTTGTGGAGTGCTGGGGATCAAACCTTGGGCCTCACGCATGGTTGGCAAGCACACCTCTACTGAGCTGCCTTCCCAGCCTCAGAGTTCTGCTCGGTTGCAGAGTGATTGCCTAGCAGGCATGAGACTCTGGGATCAATCCCCAGCACCACATCAAACCAGCAAATTGGCACAATACTATAATTCCAGTCTTGTGGAGGTGGAGAATCAGAAGTTCAAGGTCATCTTCAGCTACATAGTGAGCTTGAGGCCATTCTGGGTTTCAGGAGACCTCTGTCTCAAAAATAAAAAATAAAGAAAAGTCAATGATGAGCTAGGCACTAAGACATGTGCCCAGAATGCATCCCTAGGACTCCAGAACTAGAAGCAGGAGAACTGTGCCAGACTGTGAGGTCAGCTTGGACTCCATAAGCAAAACCATGTCTCCCAAATCCTAAGAAAACAAACAAATAAAGAAATGGCAATGATGGATTGGGGTGTGGGTCCAAGGTAGAGTGATGAGTTATATCCCCAGCACCAAATAAGTAAATAAAACATATTATATCAAGAATTATCAAAATGTTATAATTCTGCATTTAAACAAAACAAAAACTTGCCAGGCGTGGTGGCGCATGCTTTTAATCCCAGAACTGGGGAGGCAGAGGTAGGCGATCACTGGGTGAGTTGGAGGCCACCCTGAGGATACATAGTGAATTCCAGGTCAGCCTGGAATAGAGTGAGACCCTACATGTCAGAAAGGAGAAAAATCCATGAATCCATGGGACTAAGAAAAGGAGATGAGGAGCTGAAGGTGTAGCTCAGAGGTATAGCAAGTACTCACAATGCACAGTACTTACAATGCACAGTACTCACAATGCACAGTACTTACAATGCACAGGGTCCAGTTTCAACCCTAGCACTCCACCCCCAAAGAAGAGTAACAAGTTAACAACAAAGTCTCATTAGTGATTAAAATAATTAAAAGTGTTGGAGAAATGGCTCAGTGGTTAAGGCACTGCCCGCAAGCCTAATGACCTGGGTTCAATTCTCCAGGACCCACGTAAACCCAGATGCACAAAGTGGAGCATGCATCTGGAGTTCTTTTGCAGTGGCTAGAGGCTCTGGCGTGCCCATTTCCCCCCTTCTCTCTCTCTCTTTGTGTTGGTCTCTCTTCTCTCGGTCTCTCTAAATAAATTAAAAATATTTCTAAAAAATTATTAAAAGTAAAAATTTAGAGGCTAGGGAGATGGCTCAGTGGTTGAAAGTGTTTGCTTGCAAAAGCCTGTGAGCCTGGGTTTCTCCCAGATTCAAATCCCCAGAACCCATGTGTCTGTAATGGCAAGATGCCCTGGTGTGCCCATTTTCTATCTCCTTATAAATAAATAAAACATTTTAATGAAAATTTAGTAGGTGAGGGGAGGCCAGTCATTAAATGCTTTCCTGGCAAGCACTGAGGACCTTGTTGGATCCTCAGCACCCATGTCAAAATGCTGGGTGTGGTGGGCCACCTATAATCCCAGGACTCAAGAGACAGAGACAGAGGATCTCTGGAGCTTGCTGACCAGCCAGTCTAGCCTAAATTGGTGAGCTCTAGGCTCAATATCAGGTGGGCAGGGATGGAGAGATGGTTCAAGGGTTAAGACACTTGCCTGTAGAGCCTAACGACCTGGGTTCAATTCCCCAGTACCCACGTAAAGCCAAATGCACAAAGTGGCACGCGCATCTGGAGTTCATTTGTCATAGCTAGAGGCCCTGGCACCCCATTCTCTCTGTCTGTTTCTCTTCTATCTCTCTGCTTGCAAATAAATAAAATATTTTTACAAAAACAGCTGGGCTTAGGTGTGGGACACATGCCTTTAATTCCAGCCCTTGGGAGGCTGAGGTAGGAGGAACACTGTGAGTTTAAGACCAGTCTGGACTACAGGCCAGCCAGAGATAGAGTGAGATCCTGCCTCAAAAAAAAAAAATGATGGGCAGCAGAGCATTCCTGAGGATGACACCTGAGGTGCCGTCTGGCCTCCACATGTACCCACCCCCCCACAAGAACACACACACATGAATTTTAGAAAAGCAAATTTAGGGCCATTTCACTGGTACTGCACTTGCCTAGCTGCTTGAGGACCTGAGTTCAACACCTCCCTGATAAAAAAGAAGAAAATTTAAGCAAGGAAAATATCATTACACATCTATTAAGCTGGCAGAAAAGAGAGAAAGAGAGAGAGAGAGAGAGAGAGAGAGAGAGAGAGAGAGAGATGTGAAGACACCCTGGTGCTTTGGGCAAGGTTTGCTGTGAGAGACAGGAGAGCCCAGTGCGAGAAACAACAGATCCTCCAGATAAATAAATAAGGTATTTAGGATTCCACCCACTCAGCACCTAGGATGTGTGGGCAGGTGTCTCCTGGTAGTGTGCACTCAGGCTCAGGGGTTCCAAGACACAGGCTAGTCTTCTGGCTAGCAGCTGAGCCCCAGGGGCAGTGAGTGGGGCCAAGGGAGATCTAACCTGGTATGAAGAACCCATAACTACTCCCTTAGACCCCTGCTCTGGTTCTGCATATCATAGCCTTTTGAAAGGTATCAGTGCTGTACGCTTGGCTCCACCCTGTCTGCACCAGCTCAGAGCCCCCCCCCCCATGGAGTCAGGACATGACCAGAAGCCCAGATACTGGCCAGGTAGACTGGGTTCAGTGAGCCATGCCAGCAAGAGAGTAGCCATGGATAGAGAACAGGGTAAGGACCAGCCCCTTGCTGGGATGTGGGCAGGAGATAGCAGTTAAGTAGAAAGGGGCCAAATAGCTCACATTCACTGATCAAAAATATGTATAGGTCATGGCCAAGGTCAGGGTGTGAACTTTAAGGGACAGAAATCCAGTTTCGTTTTAGTTACCTTTTCCTATGAAGTGGTTTAAAATCCTAAATCAACAATAATATTGGGAAGTTTATGGTTTAAAAACAAAGAGCAGGCCTCTGAAGAGAGAACTCTGTGAGTTTGGGGACATCCCAGAGTCAGGGGGTCACCCTCATCCTAAGCTCAGGCCCCATCACCCAGCTGAGAATCCCAGAGGACTCACATGCAGTGGTGCAGACAGACCTCCAGGAAGCTGTTCCTGCCCTTCACCCCGAAAGACCCCCTCCTTGCCTGGCCTGGCCTCCTCATTCCAGGCCCAGCCTCTATAGACAGGCTGGTCAGATCACAACAGAGCTGTGCTGCCCTCTGCGATCAAATCCAGCCCCCTGGCCGGCACCTCCAGCCTGTCTTCCCTTCTGGGACATCATGCTTCCCTCCTGCTCCTGGAGCCCTTCCAGCCTCAGCCAGTGTCCCCCTGGACAGCTGTAGGGTGGCCTCCTATCTGCACACCCCCAGCAAGCCTGAACCAGCACCAACCCTGTGTGCCATCCATCCTAGAGCAGGGTGGCTCCCACAGGCTGGGGTGCTGGGAAAGCTGCAACCATCCAGCTAGGCAGTTCTGGCCACCCACTACTCAGCAAGAGGACTACGGTTAATGATTATGTCGACAAAGCTGAAAGAGCAGGTTTTCAACATTCCCTCTGAAAAGAAACACCTAAGAACTCAAGGTGAAGTAGATAGGTTAATGAGGCGAATTTGCTCATTCCCTAATAGGTATATGTTCTGAAACAACACAATGTACCCCATCAATCCATACAATTACTATCCTTAACAAAAAAAAATTAATGTAAATGTTTTCTCTCCTAGCTTGGAGTCCTCCAGTCCTAAATGTGACATGGAACAAGCTCTCAAAAAGACCTGAAGGCCCCGGGTTCAATTCCCCAGTACCCACATAAGCCAGACCCACAAGGTGGTGGCCCTGGTGCATTCTCTCTCTCTCTCTCTCTCTCTCTCTCTCTCTCTCTCTCTCTCTCTCTGCTTGAAAAAAAATAATAAATAAAATATTTTTAAAAAAAAAGACCTGAGGAAGAGTGAAACTGAACAGGTAACTTACAAAACCAGAGCCAGTGCTCAAAGTATACTCACACACTCACTATTTGTCAGGCATGGTGGGAAGGGCCTGGCCGCCCTGTGAGGGGGACTGAGGCACAGGGTGGTTAAGTAACTTCTCAGTGTCCTTCAGTTGTGGAGATTCCTGAAGCCAGTGCCAATGGAACCGAGATTCAGGGGGGAGTGGAGAAGGGTTGGGAACAGAGAGCAAGAGGGGTCAGGGCTTGCTGAACCTCGGGGCTTCAGTGTCTGGAAGAATCTACCTTTGACTCAGGCTGAATCCCATGGAGGAACTGGAGAGGGAAGAATGAGGCTTGGGTGCTGGTGGCCTGGCCAGGTGAGACGGGCAGAACCAGCTACCTGCAGAGGATGAAGGAAGGCAGCAGGAAGTGGCTGCTGAGAAACTTGAGAAACACACCTTCCTGGCCTTTTTTTTTTTCGAGGTAGGGTCTCGCTCTAGCCCAGGCTGACCTGGAATTCACTATGTAGTCTCAGGCTGGCCTTGAACTCACTGCGATCTTCCTACCTCTGCTTCTTGAGTGCTAGGATTAAAGGCGTGCACCACCACACCCGGCCCTTCCTGGCCTTCTAATCACCAGATGTGGTAGAGATGCGGAATCCAGGGTGTGGTCACTAACCCTAACCCTAACCCTCTTCATTACCTCAAGAACTGCGCCCCCTCCACAGCTCCCTCTCTTTCCCCTTGTAGGCCTGTCTGCCACTGGGCTCCTACAGGGCTCAACACCATGACCACAGAACTCCCTGTGCTCAGTCCCACCCCACAAAAGCTGAAGAAACCTCTGCTATGAGGTTTCTTTGTCACACACCCTGGCTTTTGAAGACTGAAAGAAGACAGCTTTGGACCCAGCCAGGCCTGTGCAAACCGCAGCTCCTATCCTTATTGTGGGACCTCTCCCACCCCCCACCCAAGTCACTTTAGCTCTCAGATCCTCAGGGTGCTGGGGGTTGAAAGAAGAAACATAAAGGCAGCCAGTAGTTTGTGTTCGTTGTCCTTCCTGTCTGTGAGAACCACCCATGGGGGCGGGAAGAACAGGGCAGAAGAAGCGGCCAGGGGGCACCTGTGGGCTGAGGGCAGCAGGGACACCTCCGGGGTCCACAGTGGTGGTGGGGGGAGTATCACAGAATGCTGCAGCAGACCATGCTACGTCTTTCACACACAAGTTCATCTCCAAACACCTGAACATCCCCACAAAGAAAGGTTATGAGCTCCACTTTACAGAGCAGCAGTGAGGGCCATCTATTCTAATAAGCACCTTTAAAAATAATCCAGGCTGTCACGTCTCTGAGGATGGTCCCAGACCTTGCCACACCAACAGCTTGTGTGGGAAGTGAGAAATCATAAAAATAGCTCATGCCAGCGAGGGCAGCATGTGGCGGGGTGCTGCTGTCCTCCGAACATCAGCAGAGCCAGACTGTCCTGGCTCCGGCTTCCTCCCTGCTCCAGCCTCAGTTCTCTCTCCCTACCCTTCCTGCGCCTTTACCGCATGGAGACGCTTGTCACTCCAACCCCTGGCTCTGTGCTTGTGCTTATTCAGGGCAGCAGTAAAGACTGGATAGTGGGCGGATGAATAGACAGGTGGCTAAAGAAAGGATGAGTGAACACACAATGGGTGATGAACACATGAAGATATCGCCAATGGGTGGCTGGGTGGATGGAGGTAGCCAGCCGGATAGAGGAGATGACAAGAGGGTAAGTGGTGGTTGGATAAGTGGATTCCTTGGTGAATGGGCTGGTGGATGGGTGGGTGGAGAAATGGAGATGGAGCACTAGGAACTAGGAACCAGTCTCAGCTCGCTCTACACGAACAAGGCTCCAGTCACAGCCTTGTCCATACAGAAAGGCCTGGCTTTGGAAGCAGGGAGACCCCATCTCTTGGCTGAGCTGTTCGAGCATGACAGCAGCCAATGGAAAGCCCCACTGCACTACCTCTGCTTCCCTTGGAGATTTTGTTTCTGTGCACATCAGCCCTCCAGCTGCCTTGTTCAGATGCTGACGTTAGCCTCGGCTCTTCCTGGAGATGGGGCATGTGTCATCCGTAACTGCTTATGAAGGAAGCTGGCAATCTTCTTGGAGTTTTGTACCTGAAGCTATGAGCAAGTGAAGTGTGGGATGGACTCAAGGCTTCGATCGAAAGTGAAGAGAGCAGCCTCAGAGCTACAGTCTTGATTAGGGTGACCCGGTCTGCTCCTCTTTGGGTCACTGGCATTCAGACTTTTGGGTTTAGTGCTGTTCTGCTCCCTTGTCCAGAAAGCACAGATGCTATGGGCAATGGATCCTCAGAAGGGCCCTTAGGGGTGGCAGGTTGCAGAGAATTGATTCTTAGGGGTTTCCAGGGATCAGCAGGAGCTCAGGGTGCAGAGCTAGTGAGAGGCGGGGGTGGGGTGGGGAGGGTCCCTATGAAGAGACCCTCTAGTTTCCGGCAACAAACAGAGTCAATGCAAACAGCAGCCAAGGGACTGACTGGTGCTCTAGCAGGCTAGCATCTGTGCCGGAAGCAGGCTGGGGGTGGCCCAGACAGCAGAGGGGGAGGCAAGAGTCCATTCTCCAAGATCAGATGTCCAAGGTAAGCCAGCACAGTCCCTGCAGGCCGTGCGTGCCTGGGGTTAGTGCAAGGGCACTAATCACCTTGGCAAGTTCTGGGAGCCTCTCACGCAGACCTCTCCCAGGGCTGCTGTGAGCAGGGAGACCCCAGGGCTGAGGAAGAAGCAGGAGTGAGGGGAGAAGGAGCCAAAGGTCCTGGCAGGTGGGGCTGGGGCTGACTTGGCACCTGTCTAGGCGCTCTTGCTCTACAGCTGTTGGAAGCAGGGCAGGTGGGATCTCAGCAACACCTGCTCCTCCCTCCAGCCTTCCAAGTCTTCGACCCAGTGAAGAGCAGATCCCTTCTCTCACCCCTCTTGCACTCTGTTCTTAAAATGCAGCCACTTCTCCACTGCTCCAGGCTACTGGCCACTTCCCACAATTCCCCTACATCGTTGTCATCCTCTTCTGTCCTAGGGTGTGGCTTGCAGCAGCCAGTATGGTCCTGTGCAGACCTGAGGCCATTCACACCTCTGCTCAGTGCCCTCCTGGCTCCCAGGGTACACAGAGTCAAAGCCAAAGCCAGGAAGGCCCCAGTGAACTGCCCCCAGCTCTGCCCCACCCCTCTCTCCCTGACATGCACCTGCTTTCCCTCTGTCTGGACTCTCCCCCAGCTGCCTGGGATGTGAAACCTCTTTCAATCTGGGCCTACTGTCTCTGCGACACCATCTTAAAGAGACCCTGCTTCAAAACATAAGGTGGAGGAAAACGGGAAGACTGATCAGTGGTTAAAGGTGCTTCTTCCACAAACCTTCTGATTAGAGTTTGGATCTCCAACACCCAGGTAAAGCCAGACTCAAAGCGGTGCACATGTCTGTATTCCTAACACATCCACAGCAATGGGAGAATCTCCAAGCTTGCAACCAGCTCCTCTGGCCTTCCCAGCAGCAAGCAACAAGAAGACAGGAGGAGAGGACTCACCTGGGGTTGTTCTCTGTCCTTCCTCCATGGCCTGCTCTCCTTTCTCTCGGGTTTCCTTTCTGATCCTGGGCCTAAGAGCTGGCCTGGGTCTGCAGGCTGTTCTGCATCCACATGGTAAAAGTGCCATCCTACAGGCCGATCACCCAGAGGAGTTCATGGATGCTTTGGCTCTTTGGGATTCCCTACTCACAGAACTCCTCCAAGGACACTTCTTCCTCAGTGCAGGTCTGCACACCCCTCCTTGAGACCCTAGCAAAGGCGGCAGAGACATGCCCAGGTCCTGCTAAGCCCCCATAGCTGGAGTGCTTCCCCCTGCTCTAAACCCCAGTGTCTTGGAACTGATGCTGCCAGAGAGGCTGTGCCAAGTGGCATCAGATGCATCAAGGGTGTCTGACAAGATACGCGGGTCCCTGTGGACTTTCCTTGTATGCTCCTTCCTACTCCCAGCACAGCCAAACCATGGGTCAGAGCTGAAGGGCTCAGGGTTCTGGGTATTGTCCCAGCCTACCCTGTCCCCAGAGCGTGGTGTCTCATGCCCATCCTTTACCTCCCAGGGAGCACAGCCCTAGAACCTTCCACACTGATCTTCAACCCTGGGGTATGGGGCAAGTGGGTGCGTGGAGCAGGGACACAGAAATAGGTCTCTCCGGGCCCATCTCTGTTCCATCCCTCAATCTATCACAGACACCCCCATCAAGATCTGGGCCTTCCTTCTAACTGCCAGCTTTGCTATCCATACTCCGTGCCCATGAGGTGGGGCCTGGAGGAGCCTGCTCTCAAAAGAACTCCCTTAGATTCAGCTCTCAGGAGGGGCTCATGGGGTTCTGCAGGCCTGCCAGACCCATGCACTGTCCAAGTCAGGCTCCTCTTGTTCTCTTACTTTGTGGCACAGCCTTCCCCTGTCTCCAACCTTGTCCCTTCCCCTGCCACCTCCATTCTAAATACCTTGACCTTGGCCGTCTGCTCTTCCCACCACCTAGAGAACGGCACACTGGCCCTGTCTTCCCATCCAGCTTTTTCTCTAGAGGACAGTTTTTCTGTCCCAGTATCCAGTCTCCCCTCCTGAGCAGGGGTCTCATCATAGGCCCAGGATGTTCTGGAACTCAAGTTCCTTCTCTTCAGCCTCCAGAGTGCTGGGATTACAGACATGTGGTACCACACCCAGCTACAGGTTCTCCTGCCTCCGGAAGCCCACACTATCTCCAAATATACCCCAACTCTGGTCCCTGACTAGTCTGTCCATCCCAGCAGCCAGCCCCTTTGCCAGTTCCCACACCTGGGCTCAAGTTAAGAGCTCCAGCACTTCCTCTCACTAGTCCAGAGGCAACTTGGGGCCTGAGGACTTTGGGGCTCACTCTCTCTCTTCCTCCCAGTACGATCAAGAAGGCACACAGTCCCTGTTGCTTATGGTCACGTGCAGGGGCAGCTACAAAGACAAGGGAAATTATAGGCCAGTCCCAGGTTAGCTAAGGCTGAGTTACCTCCCCAAATAATCAAGCATCCTCTTTTGGGAGCTGGCGTGAAAGGGCAAGCCCACCACTCAGAGGCTGGCAAGAGAGTCACTCAGCTGCTTTTCTTCCCACTTTTCTAGCAAGAAGGATAGTCTTCAAACTGGAAGAGGATAAGAAGTGTGGTCCAAGCCAAGATATCTTTGGCTCTTTTTTTTTCCTTTTGGTGTTGGCAATGGAACCCAGAGCCTAGTACATGCTGAGATCTTCCAGTGATCCACACCCCTTCCTTAGTGAATTCTAGTCTCTGACAGCTAAGGGAAGCCAGAAGGGCTAGAAGACCAGAGCTGGGCCCAGGAAGATGGGCTGAGCATGGCAGAGACCAGTCCCTAATTCCAGAAAATCCCTAAATCAGAACTGCCTCTCAAACATCCGCATGTGTTTAGAAAATAATAATAATAATAATAATAAT
>PVHP010032246.1:0-20449 GCA_004024765.1 Zapus hudsonius | reverse complement strand
GAGTGACTGCCGGGGAGGCTTTTAAAAATAGAAGCTAAGTAATCCAGATAGTTGTATATTTGTTAACGGATACTGACCTCATTCTCCGATGGAGATTGTGTTTGTATTTTTCAGGATACAGTGAGGGAGCTGTGGCCCATATAACCCTACCAACTGACTACAGGCAGAAAGCTGAGATCCTGGCATGAGATGAGCCACCACAGTCATACAGGGGAGGATTCATATGGAACCCCACAGAGAATGATTGGATGTACAAGGGACCCACAGCCATAGCCATCCAATCAACAAAAGATAAGCCAGTGTGACAGAAACCAACAAATCTCGACACAAAAACCCCTAAGCCCACAATACCATAGCAGCCTCAATACTCGCCCACCACGACTCAGGGAACTGAGCGGAAGAGGGGGCGGAAAGAATGTGAGAGCCGTGGTGGGGTAGAATACCAGAGACTTGGCAACCCTCAGTAACTACACACTTGAGACATGAGAGCCCGGCTGAAGAATGAGCTATCCATGGTCCCCTACCACAAAGACTGCTACAGATGGCCCACGGAGGAGGATATCCAGCTGACTGGGGATGGGTAAGGGGGGCAACGGGGAATTGGGGATAACAACTCATGGTTGGCCCACTAAACAATGTAACTCATTATGAACAATAAAGAAAAAAAAAGAAAAAAAAGGAGCTGGAAGTAAACATCCCTTCCTGTGTGGGCAGTGCAGGAAGGAAATTCCAGAGACTCAGGAAGCCATTAAGTCTAGGATAGGGTTTCAAGACCCCACCCTAGGGCTATATAAAGGTGAAAGAATTCTCTTTGACCTGCCTGTTTGCTGTTCTGTGTGTGGTGTGTTGGTGATGGGTTTTTCTCTCTGCTTGGACCTATGAAAGAGGACCAACCTCTTTCACTTTTATGGGACTTCCCCTGGATCTGTAGCTTGAATAAATCGTTTCCTCCCATAAACTGTACCTAGTTTGGAGATTCCTCCCAGTGGCGTGTGGCTGACCAGGACATTACCCAACCGGAAGCAACTTATGGAAGGAAAGCATTTATTTCTAACACTTTTGAGGGGAAGCTTCATTTGAGGGACAGCATGGCAATAACAGAGATAAGGATAACATTTTATCATATCAACAGGAAGGAAATATCATGAGAGAGCCTGCTGAGCTAATAACCAGCCTCCATTGACACAACTCCTCCATTGAGGATCCACCTCCCAAAGACTCAACCAGCTAAGAAGTACAAAGCTTACTCAAAAGCAATTAAGACTATCAGGACTGGAGTAAGATCCTGCCTTAAAAAAAAAAAAAAGAAATAGAACATTTTCAAGATAACAAAGGCCCCTACTTCCCCAGCTATACTCATAAAAGTAACCTTAATTTAACTCAGTGGGACACAAATTTTAAAAAAGGATTGAGATTAGTTGGAAAGAAGAGATTTAGTAGGAGGTGGCTGGAGGGTTAAGAGGGAAATAGGGGGTAAAAGTGATCAAACATCATTGCATAAATGTATGAAATAGTCAAAAATAAGATTTTTTAAAGTCATGAAAGTAGAAGGAACTATTAAGGTCAAGGAAAGGGATCAGGGGTGTGTGACAGGTAACTAAAGGATGAGTATGATCCAAGCATCTTATATGTGCATCCATTGAAATGCTTTATACAATTAATATATACTAAATATATTAGCTTCTCTCCATTGACACTTCTTTCTCTAAAAAAAAAAACAACCCAAGGCAATAATCAATATGCACCAATACTAAAAGGTTGGAATTCATGTATTAATTGCATCAACTACAAATAAGACCTAATTTGGAGGCAAATGTTCCATAAATTTGAAGTTTTTTAAGCTTTATTGCATTTATAGATGATTTGTCAATGTATCTTATTTATAGTATAAAAGCTGACAGGCCCCTGAAGTAACAGATGCTAAGCATATTGTTAAAATTTATTTGACTGCAACATTTGCAGATAGAAATCATAAGTTTTTGGTTCTCCAGCATCATAATTGCCCTGTCAGAAAATTGACACATACTCTTCCATGAACTAGCAAAATCACTTGCTCACTCTCATAAAGTGTAGCATAATTTTCCTTTTTGACTTGAAACCCTGTCTTTATTGCTTTGGTGACTTTGCTTTGGGGAAAGGACATCCACTAAGTTTCTTAAGCCATTTAAGGTGGTTTGTTTGCCTCTTTGCTTCACCTTTATAAAAGAACATACCCCTGCTACAAAATTCATATCTTGCTACATTTTAATTGAAACAGTGAGTACAAAACAAAAAAAGATTACTCTTACCCAGTAGATGTTATATAATGAGTAATGACAATTAATGACACAGCTAATGGTACCACCATTACAAGTGATAAATGTGCCATCAGCATCATCTCAACTAGAGCATATGCCTTGGTCTGGTTAGAATAGCAATTAGAATATAAGTATATTAAAATTGAAATGATTTCTCAAAGTTACACAGCAAGTGTCTGCTTGTCACGGGTGAATGCATCCAACCTTTAGGTATTAGATTTATGCATGAGCTATAATAACCAAGCTGTACCACAGGATTCCTCACTGTCCATCCAGCTTCCTCCTGTCCATGTCATTTCTGAGGAACAACCCCAAAATTGTATGTAGGAATACCTCTAGACAGTATTCTCCCCATCACCACCATGGCTTTTTACAATCTTTCCACACCTCTTCCACAAAGTCCCCTGAGCCATGGTGGGTCAGGTAGGTCAACTGTAGTGTTGAGGGCTTTAGCAGCTTCTGGAATTCTGGTTTGGAACATTTTGAGTATCTTCAGTGTCTGTCTCCATTGTGCTGATGCAGGTTGATGGGCTCGATGTGGAAGCAGAACCCTTGTTCATCTCACAACTTCTTCTGTGGTTTCACCTGGCCCCTAGCTGATATGCCATAGGTGGTTCATCTATTTTCAGGGAGTCTTGTTGGTAGAATTGGGCTGTCCTCAGCTCTCACTGTCTTCTGAAAAATAAAGACAGACTCTCCAATGTAGAGTGATATTTGCATGGGTTAAATGGGATAAGCATTGTTAATTTGGTGAGATTATAAAGGGTGTATCCTATCTTTAGGCCCATGGTTAGTGGAAGCTTCCCCTTGGAGTCCAGATTCTTGGTCTCCATAGAAATTTGGCTTGGATCCCAATTCAAGCTACGAGTTTCTTGCCACTAAGTAGATCTCTTAGCCAATCAAGGAGCCATTGATTACCCACCCAGGTTTGGTGCCACTATTGCACAGGTGTGTCCCCTGCTTTTACCCAACATTATTGACCAATTTCCCCTAGTAGCTCATGTAGTGCATTCCAACACTGTACAGGCTAACCCTCTGGGAACTAACTTCCTTTCAGGTTCCAGTCAGGTCACTCGATTTTGTGTGTTAGCAACTTATGGTGTCTTCAGCAATAGTGTCTTATCTTTCTTACCTCAGGGATGGGGCTGGGGGGTGTAATGAAGTTAGTTGACAGAAGCCTGTCTTTTAAATCTGTATATGAACCATTAATTGGGAGAGACCAGACATGACATGGAATTCCTGTTTTGAAAATCAAAGTAGCTATCAAGCTTCATTACTGGTCCAACCTCCCAAGTTTAACAGACAATTTTGCTTTATTACACAGTCATGGGACTCCATACTGTTTTGCATAAAAAGGAATTACTTTGACCCCATGCCATTTTTATTGCTAAAACACAGGAGCCTATTAGACATTGTAAGAGATTTCTTTGGACAAGACACTTATCTCTCCATCCCAATGTTGAATATTATGGTAACTCTAGCCAACATTTTCAGTTCAACAGTACATCTGGCCTCTCTACTCTAATATCCTTTTATCTCCATTGAAGTCAGGAATCCTAATTTTATGAAATCAACACCTGCCATTATCTGAATCCCACAGACAGTGTCCAAAAACATCTGACGATTCTGCTTTCTCCTGAGAAAGGATTGCTCTGCAGAAAGTCAGTAAGGGAGACCAACTGTTTCCCTCCATATTCTAGATGCATTGAGACAACCCATCTGTCATTGTTATCTAGTCAGAATAGAAAAAGAACTGACTCTTCTGTACTCCTCTTCCACATATTTAAAATCATTGGTAAAGACAAGGACACTCCCCCCAAGCATGTGAAATTCCCTAAACCACCACTGAATAACCTATATATGACTTCCTTAATGGCACTCCACCAGCAATGACAAATTTAAGGGAAAATGGGACACATGCTCTACAGCTTCAAATCAATAATACACATGTGCCAGGTCATAGGCATAAGTTATGTTATATAAAAGGGCCTAGTTAAATTATCCCATACAATGCTTCTCTCATCAGTATCACTGAGTCCATTAAAACAACACCCCATCCACCCTTGCTTGAACAAACACCTCCTCTTCCAAATAAAACTTTTTGCTCCTGGGATTCTGTGTATGTCATCCTACTACCCTTCTTCTGTGTTCTTCATTCTTTGGTTAAGAGTGTCAGCCAGACAAATGGCATGGTGAGAGAGTATAAGTAACGCATTAGATAATTTTATATGTATCAAGTTCCCAGTGGAATCTTTTTCAACTTTTCTTTATTTGTATACATGGGCACATGAGGTGAGGGAGACACACCAGGATCATTTACCTCAGAGAGATTACAGAGGCCTCTATAAAGATTGATCCAGTATGCCCACTGAGGAGGATACACAGTGGATTGGGGAACAGGGAGAAGGGAAATGAGGATACCAACACAATATGTGCTCATATGTATCTAACTTTGGATAATAAAGATTTTTTTTAAATATACTCTATTTATTGCCATTGATCTTGGTTGCCCACCTAAACTAGATAGTCCCGGTTGCTGAAGACAACACATGTTTCAGTTACAGGGCATAGGAAAACCAAGCTAGAACTGAGCTGGAAGCTTCACTCTGACATCAATCTTTCCATGTGCCAAAACATGCCATGTAAGCTACTGGGGAAGAAAAGCCATCAACAGTCCTACCCAACTGCAGACTCTGTGTATTCTACAGCTCACCTTCCAGGCAAGATATGCCCACTGGTGCAATAGTGGCATAAATATTGTGGGAATAATTAATTACTTTCTGGTTATATTTGAGGCCAGTTCCACAAGAGGGATTGTATGCCTGCTACTATAAATCTAAGGGGGGACATAATTCTGTGGCTATGCTAATCATACAGCATGTCAAAGTGCCTTATAAATATCTAAATATGTCCACACTGATTAGTACTATTGGAAGCCTCTATCACAAAAAGTTCTTACTATAATCAGTGGTGGTGGTGAGTGCAGAGATAAATAGCTGAAAATATTGCTAAGAATAGTGTGCTTAGCCTCACACAAAAATTTAAACCATCCCACCAAGCCTCAGATAAACTCATAGAAGATGAGTGGAAAGAATGTAAGAGAAGGATGGGGCTGTGATAAGCTGTCTGTCACACTCGAATTCACAGTAGCAATGGTTTTCTGCTTAAGATTAGCCTATCAATATATCACCCCCAACAACTATTAGCTGCCATTAGCTCCTCTGGGAGGTGTAGAGTCTCATGCATCCTTCTCCCATCAATGGTGTTATATTGATAGTAAGAAACTTCTGTGATAGAGGCTTCCAATAGTACAAACTCCCTGCCAAGCTAACTAAAAGTTGAAGAGGGAAAGGAAAAATAAAAGAGGGATGGAGGGAGGGAGGGAAAGGGAATATCCAAATTCACAAAATCAGAAGTGAGGGCTGAAGAGATGGCCCAGTGGTTGAAGGAATTTGCTTACAATGCCTGCCAACCTGGGTTAAATTACCCTGTACTCAAATACAAAATGGTTCTTTTGGCATTGACTTACAATATTAGGAGATCTTGGAATACCCATACACACATATATACAAATAAATAGAAATAAATTTAAAATAGAAATAAAAGTAGGGACATAGCAAGATATACTAACAAAATCAGAGGATCACTAGGGAGTAATTGGAAAACATATTTGAAAATTCTGGAGAAGTTTAAAGAAGTAAAGTTCCTAGATAAATATGACCTACCAAAATTAAATCAAAAGAAACATAAAGACAAACCAATTTACAGCAAGCAATGGGGTTGAATCAATAATAGAGTATTCCAGCAAATAGAAGCCCAGGACCACATACATTCACTGTCGAATTTCACCAAAATCTTTAAGAACAGATAACACCAATATTCTTTAAATTGTTCCATAAAATAGAAAGGGAAGGAATAGTGTTAAACTCATTCTATGAAGCCAGTATTACCCTTACACTAAAACCAGATAAGAATACAACCAAGGAGAAAAGTATAGACCAATTTCCCTAATAAACATATTCTCAATAAAATACTTGCAAAGCAAATTCAATAACACATTAATAAGATCATTCAAGAGGCATAAACAAGGCAATCACTGCAAGTTTGAAGCCCCTGGGCTACAGAAAAGACCCCGATTCAATAAAATAAAACAACAAAAAAGCATGGTTAACTTAAACAAAGTACATATATCAATAAAGATAAAAAAGATCAAGAAAAAAGACCAATTGATCATTGATCATTTCATTAAAAAAAAACTTTCTTCATGTCTGTGCCTTCTAATATCCCTTATTTCTCTCACCTCCATGACCACAGTAGAGAAATTGTTTCTTCAATAATCTGTCTGCATCAGCACTGCCTGCTGTCCACAATGTAAAGCACACTGATGTGAATGGCCATTATTACTTGTTGGAAGAAAGAATCTATGGTCAAGTGGGGCATTAGCAATTCAGACTGTTTTTTTAAAAAATAAAAAAGAGATTGCATTTCCTAGTTATAAAATCAGTAGGTATAATTCAACACAGGTGGTGATTTGTATCAAATATCCCCCTCATAAACTGATACATTTTAAATAATTGTTCATCAGCTCATGGCAATTTGAAAAACAGGGCCTTGCAGGAAGAGGTATGCCACTGAGGTATACCTGGGTATACCTGTGGGCTTATTAACTCCTAACCTCTCGCTGCTATCTTCTACCTGCTGTCAAAGCTTCTGCTTCTGTCATGCTTTCCCTTGACATCATAAAGTTTCCTTTGAAACTGTAATCCAAAACAAATCCTTCCCTCCTCTGCCTTTGGTGTTTTGTCCCAACAACATGAAGGTAATTACAACAGCACACAAAGAAAAATAAGGACAGAAAACTTATAATTATCTCAATGCCAAAAATGTCTTCAACAAAGTTCAAATTCTCTTCATGATAAAATCCCTGAGGAAACAGAAGAAATATGTTGCAACAAATCTATAGCCAACATTATAGTAAATGAGAACAATTCAAACCATGTCCTTCAAAATCAGGAACAAAACAAGAGTGTCAGTACTCTGTAGTCTTAATTAATATGATGCATCAAGTATTAGTTACAGCAAAAGAAAAGAGAAATAAATAAAAGTAATAATAATAAGAAAGGAAAAAGGTTAAATTATCCCTATTTGCTGTTTATCTGATCATATATGTAAGAGACCCTGTTAAACCTGAAAAAAACAGCAAAATAGCAGGATACAAACTCAAAAAATGAAACTCAGTAGCCTTTCTATACAATAATAGTGAACATACAGAGGAAAAGACCAGGTAAACAATCCAATTCCCAATAGCCTCAAAAATTCAACTATCTAGGAATAAACTAAACCAAGGAAGTGAAATATCTGTACAATTAAACCTCTAAAACACTGAATAAAGAAATTGAAGACACTAGAGAAGATTGAAAGACTTCCCATACTCATGGGTTCACCAAATTATGATTGTAGACAGGTGGACAGGGATATAGTACTAAAAGTGACCTCTGGAGTCAATGCCATCTGCATCAAAACATCATTCTTCACAGAACTAGAAATAACAATTCTCAAATTCATCTGGAAGCACAAAAGATTCTGAGTAGCCAAAGCAGAAAGAGCTGAATATATCATAATACCTGCTGCCAGCTTAGCCTCAATGACAGTGAGAAAAGCTTGCCATGGCATATGGCAAAAAGCACAGTATTGGCTCACAAATAGGCACATAGATCAAAGAAATAGAAGAGGATTCAGAAAGGAGCCTGCACAGCTACAGTCACCTATTACTCCCAGTTTGGATGAACAGCCTTGTAGTGATAGAAATTGATACTTAGATTTGTCTACCCAAAAATGGACTAGCTGCCTCTAGGAGAAGAGCCTGAAAGAGGAAAACTGAGCCTTGGTGTGGTTTTAACCAGGGTGAGCTGCTGCTTCTACCGCTGCAGCCGTGCTTCTGCTGACAGCACACGTTGGTGCTTTTACTGAGCAGAAAAAAAAAAAAAAAACAGTGATTCGTGAAGAATTAGTACAACATGGGCAAAGGACACAAAACACATGAGTGAAGGGCAAAAATATTTTGACTTTGAATAATCCTTAAAATTTTGTTAAAGGAAGGGATTTAGAGGTATGACCTGTTGGACTCTGGACTCCAGAACACACACACACACACACACACACACACACACACACACACACACACACACACACAATCAGTGCACAAATGCAACAACACTAAGTTCACCTATTGTCTTCAGCAGCTCTGTGGCAATTGTGTGGGCAATTTGTTACTGATTGCATTGTCTTCAATGCTAAGGTCAACACTTCTCAAACATGCAGGCTTGTTCTGGAATAAGAGTACAACCAGGCCCCTGAGGAAGCAGCACAAAGAGCATATCTTAAGATCAGTCAGCATCTCTGAATATTCCTCTGTGGTCCTCCGTGTAGTTCAGGCCAACTGTACAACAAGGCAGAGGAAGCCTAATCATATTGCTTTAAGTGGATCACATGGTTGTAAAATCAACTTCAGGCCAAGTTACAAGTCAGGAACTTAGCAGAAAAAGCATCTCACAGCAGTATTCCCATAAAAGTTATTTGTAACGTCCCTAAGAAATATTCCCACAGTTCTTTCCCATAGTTCAATCCCAGAGTTTGTTCTGATAGTTCATTTTGAGACTAATATTTGAAAAAGGTGTCAAAAATAGACATGGGAGAAAAGACAGCCTCTTCTATTAGTGACACTGGTAAAATTGAATATTCCCATGCAGAAAAATGAAAATAGAACCATATCGCTCACCCACAGGAAAAATCAATTCAAAAATGAATCAAAGACCATTGATTCATACAGGAATCTTGTACAGGAAAACACAGGACAAACACTTTACAATGCAGGCATAGTCATGAATGTTTTGAAAGTACTTCAATAGCTCAGGAAATAATTCTAAAAATTAACTGGTGGGATTGTATGAAATTAACAGCAAATGAAATAATCACCAGAGTAAAGAGAAAGCCTGCAGAATGTGAGAAAACTCACCAACTATATATAAGACAGGAATTAACATCTGGAATCTATAAAGAATGGCAAAACACAAACTCAAAAAAATCTAATCAATAAATGGGCAAATAAATTGAACAAGAGCTCTCAAGAGAATAAATTTTAAAATCCCAATAAATAATTGAAAAAAAATGTTCGACAGCCTTATCCATCAGGGAAATGCAAACCAAAGCTGCATTGAGATCCTGTCTCACACCTGTCAGAATTTTTGTCACCAAGAAAATAAGTGATAGCAAGTGCTGGTGCAGATGTGGAGGAAAGAATCTTTGTGGAAATGTAACTTGTGCAGCCACTGTAGAACCATCAATTCCTCAGAAATCTAGAGCCAGTGGGCTGGATTATAGTTCGAGTTGGTAGAGATCTTGCCTGCATGCACAAAGCTCAAAGTTCTATCCTCAGCACTGGGCATGTGGTACACACATGTAATACCAGAACTCAGGAGATGGATGAAAGAGAATCAGAAGTTCAAGGTTAACCTCTGCTACATAGTGAGTTTAAATCCACTCTGGATTACCTCAAGAAAATAAAAATAGAACTACCATATGATCCAGTTATATCAGTCATAGGTATATACCCAAACACACTTTTAGTCAACATACATCACAGCCACATTTTCACATCACTGCTGCACTATTGACAATAGTCAAGAAATAGAATCAGCCTAGAGATCTATCAAAAGATGTGTAGAAAAATATGGATTATATGCAGGAAAATGCAAGAACTAGAGATCAAGTTAAGTGGGATAAACGAGTGTAGTATGTAAATATTCTATTAATTCCAAGGTAAACTCAGAATCAACTACTCATGGATTAAATTGAATCAACCTACATACTACCTCATTGGGCCTGCTACCTGCTTAATGATAAAAATAAAAAAAGGAGGAAATAATATGTGTATGTGTGTAACTGTGTCAGTGATGGAAAACATGTTGTTTAAATTCCTTGAAAGCTATTCTCATTTGCTTCTATTTTCTGTGGAAAACAACTAACACTAAATAAATGGGAGCAAATAATGTAAAAGCCAAAAACTTTTATTCAGGTGTACAGCTCTAGAAAATTATATTTCATGACCAAAAGTCACCATCACATTATTTCAGGGGAAATTCCCCATCTTTCCTTGAAGGAGACAGCAGGCATTGTTTCCATTTTAGAATGAAAAGTTCACAAAGGCATAAATATTTTCCATAAATACTTATAACAAATTTAAGAGATACTTTGAAAATCTATAACCTTCAGACTACATTTAACAAACAAGGAAAGGAAAAGTAATACAATGATAATACAGTTTGGGAGTCAAACTGAAAAATAACAGCACGTAGATAGTAAAACAGAAAACAAATTTATATGACAAATTAGAAAAGGAATATTTACTCTGCTAGTAAATAAGTGATAAAAAAAAAACTTCAAGTACTTGTAAGAAATGTTTTGAATTAAATAGCACCCACTTTGACCAAGTTGCATCCCAGGGATGCAGGGTTGGTTCAACATATGGAAATCAATCAACACAATCCACCACATTAATAAACTTAACCACATGGTCCTCTCAATCGATGCAGAGAAAGCCTTTGACAAAATCCAACACCACTTCATGATCAAAACACCTGGAAGACTGGAATAGAGGGCCTATACCTCCATATAATTAAGGCCATATACAAAACTCCTAAAGCCCAGATAATACTCAATGGGGAAATACTTAAGGAGTTCCCACTAACTTCAGGAACAAGACAGGGGTGCCCACTCTCACCACTGCTCTTTAACATAGTCCTAGAAGTTTAGCCAATGCAATAAGATAGGAGAAAGACATAAAAGGGATACAAATTGGAAAGGAAGAAGTGAAAATATCCCTCTTCACAGATCACATGATCCTATACATAATGGACCCAAAGAATAGTATCAGTAAACTCCTGAAGGTGATAAACTCCTTCAGCAAAGTGGCAGGACTCAAAGTTAACACACAAAAATCAGTAGCCTTCCTGTATGCAAATGACATGCATACAGAAAAAGCAATGAGTGAAACAGTCCCATTTTCAGTAGCCACAAATAAAATCAAATACCTTGTAATAACACTAACCAAGGAGGTGAAAGACTTGTGTAATGAAAACATAAAAACACTCAGGAAGGAAATTGAGGATGACATGAAAAGATGGAGCTACATTATTCATGAGGCATCTTAAAATTAGTGACATGAATATCAAATACAGAACAATGAAAGAAGAGTCCTGAAATAATATCAACAAAAGGAATAAAGTAAATGTTTTAATTATAATTTTAAAATAAATTTGAACTCATAGAACATGCTGTGATATGACAAGTAGAAATGATTTATAGTGAGTGTTCTGGAAACACATCTTGACTGCCTAATCAATTAAAGTCTTTCTCCTTTTCACTTCAGATTTTGTGTGTGAGCTTTACATGAGTATTTCATTTGAGACTTTGTTTATATAAGGGAGGAAATTTTGCCTACAGAGTTCTCTATTTGTATCCTATTCTGTGCCACGTATTCCCCAGCACCTCCACAATCTATGACATATTAAGCAGCATACATGCACAAACCATGTATATTTGTTTTAGTCATTATTATTATAACAAATTACCACAAACTCAACAGCTCCAAATACCACAACTTTATTACCTCATAGTTCACATGGATCAAAATTACAGGTGAGGTGGGATGGCCAAAAGCATTGCATGTGCATGGACAGGTAAGCTCTTTACAGGAGTGTTAGGGAGGAGGGTGGGATTCCTCTTGGGCCACTTACTGGTAGTGTTATTCGTCATGCCTCTAGGACAAGGATCATTACTTTGTTAGCTCCTATGGTTAAAGAGAACTGAGCCAGGTAACCTAAATTATTTACCTGCGGAGTCTTCTGTCATGTACCATAATCTGTTCACAAATGCCAGGTATTGGAACCTGTGCATGCTTAAAGGATTATAACTTGGGCCACCACAAGAAGTGTCAATCATGTTAAAATTATTTCAGAGATAAGAACTTTTGGCTATCTTTTCACTATAAAAATCACTTCTGCATCATATCTACTTATCAATATGTTACAAGAAATCTTTCTGGGTCCTTCTTTCTTCTGGGGTATCTATATAAGAGTATCAGTACATTATTTGCATGATGTTAAAAATTTATCATATTCCTTCAGGCACCAAACACAAGATCATAATTAATGTAAAATTCACCATAAATTCATAGAGGTCTCTTTAGTAAAATATTTAAAAATGGACTGTCTCACCTCAGGAGAGTTGATAGAAAAAACTAAGTAAAAATGCAAAACTTAGGGCTTGGATCAGCAATTAAGGTGTCTGCTTTGAAAGCCTAAGAACCCTGGTTCAACTCCCCAGTAACCACATGAAGACAGATGTGCAAAGCAGAACATGTGTCTGGAGTGCCTCTGCAGCTGGAGGCCCTAGCATGCCCATTCTCTCTGTCTCTCTCCTCTCTCTCTGTCATGCTCTCTCTCTTTCTCTCTGTCTCTCTGTCTCTCTCTGCTTGAAAATAAATAAAAATAAAATACTTCTAAAAATATAATTAATATTGGTAAGTTAACTTATACTTAAGGTAACACTCATAAAAGATATTTTTTCTCATTAATTCATCAAATATCTATAAACAATTTCAAATATTACACTATAAAGAATAAATCAAACAATCATAAAAGGTTGAAATTTTATATCTCAGATTATTAAGATGAATGAGAATGAAAGAAGAGAAAGAATGAAGAAAAAGAGAGAAGATAATGAAAATAGAAAAGGTGCCCAGTGAGGTATTATTATTGTCCACTTTTACAAGTAGGGCAACTTGAGTGCAGTATGTGAAATGCCAAAGTCATAAAACTAGTTTGAGATAGACAAAAGTAGCTTGGCTACAGAATTTGTCTTAACCACCATGCTACATTTAAGGGGAAAAAAACAGTAACTCTAAGAAATTGATTACATAAAGAAGCAGTTATTATATATTTGATCCTATATTAACATTTAAATGTTTTATTTCCCTCAAATTTCATATGTGAAAGGAATAGGGTCACACATAGGCCTCTGTAATGGTATCTGGAGATTGGGCCTCCAAGGAAGAACAGAAGGTTACATGCACTCATAAAGGTAGGCCTGATTCTATACAGTTAGGGACTAACAGATCCCAAAGTGTGCCTACCCAAAGCAGTACATCATGTGACACTGAAACCGAATGACAGGAGACCACTCCAAACCTACTGGGACCAACATGGCCCTACAAAGACCACTAAGTAGACTTTGCTTCACAGTAGGGTATTCCTGTATCATTTAAAATACAGTAAAGTCTACTCTCATCATAGATGGGATAGTGTGCCATATTCCAACCCTTGCTCCATCAGGAAAAAAGAGGGAGAAAACCCAATCCAGGAAATCAGACGCCTTCCTGGAAATCTACACTAGTTCCCAATCTTTGCTCACAAATTATCCTCCCAGTGTTAAAGTTTCCCCTACAAAAACTACCCAAGATCCCATCAAAAATGTCTCTCAGAGGCTTAAACTCACTGACCAAGAAAGTGCCTTTGCTCTCAAGAAACCTTTTCCTGATTCCTTTTTCTGCTTCTGGGATATTTCTTTAATGGAGACAGGAACCTGAGAACTGTGTGTAGGTCTCAAATTTGTTCTCTGTTTTTGAGACACACATCCCACAACCCCGAGCTTTTGTCACTAGCAACAACCCCATATACACAAACAGGCACACAGGGAAAAGAAAGGCTGGGCAACCCCAGGGGAGAGCCTTCAAAGAGTGACCCTACTGGCCTCTTGACCTTAAACTTCCAGGCTCCAGAACTGTTGAGAATAGTAACTTATGTCTGCGGTGTTTGTTATGACAGCTTAAGAAGTCAAGTACCCTACCACTTGAGTATTTTAACATTCTTTGTAAATAGCCTTTACATAATAGAGACCCAAAATAAAAAATGTGGTGTACATTGAAAGTAACTGTTTAATTAAGAATAATTAAAGAACAATGTGAAGTGAATATGTGATCCTTTGAAAGTGGAGCACTCTTTCACACTTCAAAGGAATTGAGTTATGCCTTAATTCTAGGAATGGGTCTGTCATAGTCAGCCACACGTCGCAGGGATGAATCTCCAAACCAGACACAATTTGGGGGAGGAAAGTATTTATTATTGAACTAACAGATCCAGGAGAAGTTAAGGAAAAAGGCTGGCCCCCTTTCACAGAAGCAAGCAGAGAGAGAGAGAGACAGCACCTCCAGAAGCAAGCAAGCAAGCAACTATAACACTGTAATTCACAAAATGCAGAACTGCCAGACCTGGGGTTCAGGCTTTTCTTTTGCATAACTATCCCTAGTATTTTGCATCCAAATTAGAAAGGGCCAGTCCCCAGGAGGCTAGGCCAAAGTGACACTTCCTCCAGCCAGAAGCCTGGAGACAATTAACAATTTAATAAACACAATTATAATAAATTCTATTGGGGGACATTATTCAAACTACCCACAGGGTCAATGTTGACCAAACCCATATCTGTTTTATTGTTTTAGGGGTGCTCCTGTGACCCAGTTGGAAGCTCTGAGGTTAAGTAAGCTTTTTAGGAAACTTGTAAAACAAAAATAGACATGTTCCCTTTTTTCTTTTCTTTCTTTATTTGTGTGTGTGTGTGTGTGTGTGTGTGTGTGTGTGTGTGTGTGTGTGTGATTGTGTGTAGAGAATGTCAGAGGTTGTGCTACTTTTTGCATCTGGCTTTGCATGGATGATGTCTAGGGAATTGAATCTGGACCAACAGGTTTGTAAGCAAGTGTCTTTAACCACTGAGCAATCTCCACAGCCCTGTAGATACTTACTCTATAGGACTTGAATCTAATGAAAGTAGGTTAGAGTTGGTGTGAACACTGGCCAACACTGTAAGAAGGAAGCTCTTGTGCAGGCAGCAGTTGAGAAGTAAGAAAACACAGCTTCTGTTTGGGATGTGATGGGTTCAGGGAGACTATCCTAACAGTAACACCTCTCTTATGTCACAATTACATTAATCAGGGGGGAAAAATCCTAACTTTCCATACAGAAATTTGATTTGAATTTTCTGTCATGTTCAACCTACAGAGATTAAATAATATAAGACTAAAGCTATGTGCATAGGAAAATTCTTTGAATTTTTAATGAAGCATTATGTCACCTGTGGTGGTTTGATTCAGGTATCCCACATAAACTTGTGTTCTGAATGTTTGATCCCCAGCTGATGGCAGTTTTGGATTGGAACCCTGTTGGACGTGTGTTGTTGGGGGCTGGCTTATGGGTTATACAGCCAGTTTCCCCTTGCCAGTGTTTGGCACACTCTCCTGTTACTATTGTCCACTTGATGCTGGCCAGGAGGTGATGTCCACCCTCTCTCATAACATCATTTTCCCTGCCATCATGGAGTTTCTCCTCAAGTCTGTAGGCCAAAATGGACCCTTTCCTCTCAGAAACTGCTTTTTGTCATGTTCTTTCTGCCAGTAACAAGAAAACTGAATACAACAGCTATATTGACCAGAAACCTGACTCTGTGGCTTTGGCCTTTTGGAACTGATTTGCAGGATGAAATGTGGAAGGATGTAAAACTTTGGCCTTAGAGATGCCTTGCAGTGCTGTGAGTGCAACTTGATGGATTCTGGTCAGAGTTAGAAAGACCTGAATGCAGTAAGAACTATAGACTGTGATGCTTGACTTATGAGGGTAAGAAAATAACATTGTTAGGACTGGTCTAGAAGCGGTTTGTGTGAGAGGCTTGCTGCCTCTGGTTGTAGTGCATAGAAATAAACCAGTGTAAGCAGACGGAGATGGCACAGAAAGAAATAAAATCGTTGGGCTTAGACTACTGCCCATTCAGCTACAATTGTTTGAGAGACAACTAATGAGATTAGGCCAGGTTATCTGCATTGGGACAGCAGGCAGAATGCAAACTCTTTTGAAAATGGGAGGCCTAAGTGCTAAAGGAGTATCTTACTCTTCAGAGTTATACCCACTGGATTAACAAATTGCTGGCCCTCCTGGTAATATGGAGTATAACAAATGCAGGATGAGAGAGTCATTGAATTTTCAACATGGTTTTGTTTTTTGGAAATGGCCATAAGCAGTGTGAAGCAGACTTGTTGGATTACCTGCATGGAGGCCTGACGGAACCATGAGGAGGAACCACCGGTTGCAGTAGAGACCCAGTAGAGATGCCAGGACTCACAGTCTGGAAAAACTTCATTTGGTTCTGGCAGCTCTCCTTGGCAGTCATCCCACAATCCTGGAATTTCTCTCCCTTTCTCTCTCTGTCTCTCTTCCTCCCTCGCTTTCTCCTTCCTTCCCTCCCTCCCACCTGGAATATATACATATATATATATATATATATATATATATATATATATATATATATATATATATATATATATATAGTAAGATTAAGTGAATACCTTAAATTTAGATTTTGTGAAAATAACAACACAGAGTGAAAAATAACTTTCATATTCTTCATTCAGCCCTTTGATATGCTGCCTACTAACAGATCTTCACTGAGTTACTCTCAGAATACACACGGTGTTATTCTTCAGTTTGTTAATTATTTCTTAAATCCAATTTTTATTAAATGGAGGATTGGCATATACTTTAAATTTTAAAATTAATAAATGCCTTAAACTAGGTTAATCTACCATTATTGATTTGTTTTTTTATTTGAAAACTATTTTTATGATTCCTATCTTCGTGTCTTTCTTTTCTTTTTCTTTTTTTTTTTTTTTTTGCTTCAGGCAATCTCCATCTTAAGCAGCTCTAAGCATATAAATTTAACTGGAAAAAGTTTCTTACAGTCTCAAAAATTGCTGAAAATTGAAACTGCAAATTTTTATATACATTTGCAAAGAATTTCATTTTTCATTATCTGCTGAAAAAGCTCGTCTCCTGAATGCTTGAGGCCACTCAGTCAATCACTTGCATAATTCATACACTTGGAAATTCACACACACAAAATCTAAATCCACACTCCAACTGCAGAAAATAGCACAAGAGAATCCTTTCTTGCATATTCCCAATACCATATGCCAAATTGCATTTTCTGCTGGTTGAAAGAATGTTTTAAGTCTGATGATTCCTAATTATATCCAACTAACATTTTTTTTACATGCTTCCCTTTCTTTTAGTGGAAAAGAGATTACTTCATGTCTTCCCACAGCCATTATCACTTTTGATATATATTCATGAATGTCATGACATCAGAATCAACATATCAGTAAACTGAGTCATGTTATGTGTTTTGGTCAGAGTGGATTCCCATCTGCTTCAAGGCCAGTGCAGTTCTAGGAGTTTAACTGTGTGGACAAACCTGAGTAAAAAAATTCTTTCTTTTTTATTTTTGTTCTACTCTACAAATTAGCCTCCACATTTTTGTTTTTTCCTTTTGAAATTTTATTTTTGTTAATAATAGACACACAGTATGAACAAATCTTGTGTTGGTACCACCATTTTTCTCCTCCTTAGCCCCAACCCACTGAGGGCCCTCCTCAATGGTATTGCTGGAATGGTCCATGGGATGGGGGTTATGAGTTGCACAACCTGTGGCCTCTGTGTGTGTGTGTGTGTTGTTGTTGTTGTTGTTGTTGTTGTTGTTGTTGTTGTTGTTGTTAATAGGGTCAAAGTCTCTGGATATTCTCCCCCACCATGGCTCTTACACTCTTTCTGCCACCTCTTCCACAAAGTTCCCGGAGTCAAGATGGGTGAGTTTTAAGTCTGCTTTATTGTTGAGCTCTTAAGAGTCTCTGGATTTCTGCTTTGGAATTTTTTGGACATCCTTGGTGTCTATCTCCATTATCCTTTTGTAGGTTATCTGACTTGCTGTGGAGGCAGTTCTTTCACTAATCTTGCCATTTCCTTAAAGGTTTTGTGATCGCTCTAGACAGTGTTAGGGGTAAGAAATCTTTTGAAAGTTAGTTGTAGGCATTTGGGGCTATTCTCTCGGAGAAACTAGGGTAGGTGCCTGCATTGTGGATTCAGCATAGGCTCCACCTACCTGCCTGATCTCTGATTCTCAAAAGCAAAACAGAATTCCAGTCACTGAGGCATGGTTGTCTGAATGATGCTCAAATCTCTGCCATTATCCATCTTGCCACTGCCTCTGTTGTTGGGAAGTAATCCCATCTCCCTCACAAGTAAGAAAAAATGTAAAACTGGGAATGCTCGCGACAGAGATTTCAGCACTTGTGTACTGAGAAAGTCAAGTTTCTTCCCAGGGGTGAAACAGCATTGCCTTGCAGAGGCTTTCATGGATGGGTGAAAATACAGAATTCAGAAATGTCCAGACACTTCATTGATGTACAAGTAGGACTTGACTGCCCAACACCAAAGCCTGCACTGTACCCACAACCACTAAAGCCAGAACTCTCCAAGGAAGCCTGTGCATAGCTGGCCCCTACAACTTCTTAAGATATGTCTTTGCTCTTTCATTCTTTGTTCTGTGTACTTGTTTTCTCCCAGATAATTTGTATCACTTTTTTGTTTTTGTTTTTTGTTTATCCAATCTGAGGATGGAAGCAAAGCTAAACTCCCATGATAAAATCTGCAATGCGGTTGCTGCATCTGTTTCTTGCCATCTGCAGAGGTCACATTACTGTTGATTCCATAGCTTCTAAAAGTACTTCATAAATATTTAACAATATTTGTCTTTGGCAAAAGATCTATCCAAAGTTCATTTTAAAAAATAAAATTGGATGATGATTGATATCTGAAAGCAAGAGGAGTGAAAGAGAATGTATGCTATACATTGATAGTATCTTTCCCAGCAGGGAATTTTTTTTGTAAGTAGAATAAATATAATACCCTTAAAGAGCCCTCCTGAAGGTATAATGGTGGAGTGTCACTGTGTTTCTTACAGCAAGTGTCACACCCTCTGGGATCTTAAGCCCCCACCTTCCTGCCCAGCAGAGAGTAGTTGAGAACGTCAATGCGGGCTAGGTCAGCCCTCTCTGTCTGAAATACTGAAGGTGAGAGGGTTTCGAGCCTACAGAATACTCTAGTATTAAAACTGCCTGTAACTTTCTTTTTCTCTTCATTTTTCTCCTTCCCTGTTCAGTTTTAGGTTTGTCACAGAATAGGATAGCCAAATTTGATATTTATCATCATATCATTTTATGAGCTTTCAAAGAATTTGGTTTCATTACAAATTCAGTAAAATTATCTTGTTTTCCTCCCATCTTTTTCTCCTTTCCCTCGCCCACAGTGCCCTCCCCACAATTTAGGCTTCTTTCTGCTTTCATGCTTCTTTTTTCCTTTCCCTGCTTCTCATCACCTCTTGCTCCTCTCTTGTGCTCTCCTATCTTGACTCTAAGCCCATCCTTGGTCTCATATCCACTTCTTTATATACATACAAAGAGTAAAGTTAGGATCCATATAGATGTTAGAAATTGTGGTTTTTGTCTTTCAGGGCTTGGTTTACATCACCTGGGATAATTTTTTTCCAAGTCAATTTATTTTACTTCGAATTTCCTAACTTCTTTTTTCTTTACAGATGAGTCAAAAAGATCATCATATATACGTGCCACGTTTTCATTATCCAGTTATCAGTTGATGGGCATCTAAGCCAATTTCATTTCCTAGTTACTGTGAATAGAGCAGCAATGAGCAAGGATGTGTAAGTATCTCTGTGGTCGGATATAGAGTCCTTTGGATATATGCCCAGGAGTTACAGAGCCAGGTAACATGGTAGTTCAATTTTTAGCTCTTGAGAAACCTTTACAGTGATTTTGATAGTGGATAGTCATATTTATGAATAGCACACCCAGCACCCATTTCCTCCATTCCTAAATAGTTTTTTTAATATATATTTATTGTCCATACTGTGTTACATTATTCAGTGGGCAGACGATGAGCTGTTATCTCCAATTCCCCAACGCCTCCCTCCCCATCCCCAATCAGCTGGATATCCTCCTCCATGTACCATCTGGATCAGTCCTTGTGGCAGGGGGCCCTGGATAGCCTGGTACTCAGCCCGGACCTCCTGTCTCCAGTGTGTTGTTGCTGTAGGGTGCCATACCTCTGGATAGTCTCCCCCACCACGGCTCTTACAATCTTTCCGCCCCCTCTTCTGCATAGTTCCCTGAGTCGTGGTGGATGAGTATTAAGGCTGCTTTA
>PVHP010032245.1:0-20465 GCA_004024765.1 Zapus hudsonius | reverse complement strand
AGCCTGCGGGAAGATGTAAAGCCAGAGACAGAGAACCTGTAAGAATGATGAAAGTTGGCCGCCTTTAATCCCAGCACTCGGGAGGCAGAGGTAGGAGGATCACCACGAGTTCGAGGCCACCCTGAGACTACACAGTGAATTCCAGGTCAGCCTGGGCTAGATTGAGACCCTACCTCGAAACACGAAACAAAACAAAGAATAATGAAAGTTGTGCATAAGGTAGCTGTCAGGGCCCATGGGGGTTGCCTATAGGCCATCATAAGGATTTTGGATAAAGACAGCTTTTGGGTGTTCAGATGAAATAAGGGACCGTCCAAATGACAAATTTTGAGAGAAAGTGCAGGTCAGGGTGAAACTTGGCCAGTGGCATCTTCTGTTGGACACTTAGTTGGTTTGGAATGGTGACAGAATGTTGATCTGACCTTGTCCCCCTCCTCTGCCTAGCTCCAGGCTTCTACCAGCAGTTCTCCACACAAGAGAAGAGCCCTCAGATCTGTGTGGTAGGCAGTGGCCCAGCTGGCTTCTACACAGCCCAACACTTGTTAAAGGTAAACCACTTCCTCCAGGCTCCATCACCATTCACTCCTCTAATTCTTTGAGTTGCCTAATGAGGAAGGAGTTACGGCCCATCTAAGTTGTGTTCTTCCTACCTGCTTCCACACCTACATCTGGGGCTCGTACTTCAAGTCCTCAACTGTGAGACAAATGTGTTTGTCCCAGGATTGATGGTTAGTGATAGGACAGGTGGGCATCATTCTGGGAAGTGTATTCACACTTACAGGATAGATTTGTCTCTCTCATCTTCCTTTCATCCTTTTGTCATCTCCAACTTGTACATTTTTTATTTTTATTTCATTTTCAAGCAGAGAGATACACAGAGAGAGAATGGGTGCACTAGGGTCTCTATCAGCTGCAAACAAACTCCAGATGCATGCACCACTTTGTGAATCTGGCTTTACATGGGTACTGGGGAATCCAACCTGGGTCATTAGGCTTTGCAGGCAAGTGCCTTAACTGCTGAATCATCTCTTTCAGCCTTCATTTTACCTTGTTTTGTTTTGTTTTGTTTTGAGGCAGGGTCTCACTCTAGCCCAGGCTGACCCAGAATTTACTATGTAGTCTCAGGCTGGCCTCAACTCACATCGATCCTCCTACCTCTGCCTCCCAAGTGCTGGAATTAAAGGCGTGGGCCACCATGGCCGGCTCATTGCACCTTTTTAGACTACCCACTCCTCAGCTTTTTGTGACAATCGTCAGTATGCTATCCTCACTCCAGCCCCAACCTTCCTCCTGTTTCTGGTTTGTTTTCCTATTGAATGTCAAGGTCTCTAAGCTTTCAGTATTAGCCTTTGGCAGACAGGGCCTCAAGGCTGCCAGATATACTTGAAACTCCATGTCAGACCTTGAAGGTCTCATGGAGACCTTTGCTGAGGAAAGGCATTGGGCTCTGGGATGGAGATTCCAGAGCTCCTGGGGTTGGAGAGGGGGCTTTGTAGAAAGGGCACTGTGTTATCCTGTCGGGGGAGGGGGTAGAAAACAGCATGGAGGCAGTGTTCTTGGCCCTCTCCATGGGCCAGGTGCTGGCCTGCAGACATTTGCATGCATTTTCTCTGTGTTCACTGACCTGACCTTCTAGCTTGAGGGGCAAATGACTGGTTTCTAAGGTATGTTAGAGTTTAAACTATGGTGACCCCTGTCCCAATGCAGGGGGAGAGGTGAGGTCAGGACATGGAATGGCAGGAGGGCCTCAAGCGGGTAGAGCTTTGTGGACAAAGGCCAGAGGATGGAGAACTGCCCTTCAGGACAATTCCAGGGCCCATTCCAGAAGGTAAAAGGGTGCCCGAGGGTTGAAGAAGCATGAGCTGGGGCTGAGAAGGCAGGTGGGGCTCAAATCCTGGTACCTGGAAACTTCTAACTTTGCTATGGATGTGGGTAGGTTTCTCAGAACACTACACTCCTCCCCTTTCAGAGTCTCCTTATGTAAGTGAACGTTTCTGAGCCCAGCTCAAACATACTTAGACTCTGCATCTGGGGCCTTCAGAATCAGTAATTTCAAATACACTCTGGCATTCATTGTTACAGATAATTGGTTTGACAGAAGACTTGTGGAGGGAAAACAGGAATCTCACCTTTCATTGGTACTAAGGCTTGAACCCAGGGTCTTGTGACTGTGGGCACTCTAGCAGTGAGTTACACCCCCAACCCAGGACCCTATCCCTTATTTGGAATGTTGTCTCTATAGTGTGGGCTTGGGGTTGCCCAGAGAGCAGGGCATGAGGGCAAGGATGTGTAAGGGAAGGGGCAAGGACTCTGGCTGGGGCTCCAGCTGACTGGGACGAAAGGGAACACAGAAGCAGAGGAGAAATGTTTAGGGGACAAAGAATGGGTTTGCATGCATAGGATGTGATATCCCAGGGTCTCAGTTTATGGGATCTCAGATTGGGGAGGTAGATAGGGAGCGAGGAGGAAAGGAAGGGGAGATGGAGGTCATGATCCAGGCCATGAGAATTTGAGGTTACCGAGAGGGAGTAGGTAAGGCCTTCACTCAGAGGAGAGGGAGGGTCTTAGACCAGAAGTGCCTCAGAGACTGTCCTTATGAGCAAAGGGGATGAAAAGGAACAGTTGATGGAGGGAAGGGAGGTGTCCAGATGAGGTCTGTGTGGGCTACTGCGGAAGTGTCCTTGGAGAGATCCTTGTGACTCATAGGGAAGGTCCTCTCCATGGCAGGAAGGAATGGAAGATAAAGACAGAAAGGCCAGTCAGACTGACCACCAGCTGAAAAGTTTGACCTTTGACCTATGGCAGTGAGCAGCAAAGGGAAGTTTTTGAGCAAGCTGATGCACCCCAGCCATGGTCCCAGTAGTAATGAGTGTGCACAGGTCCCTCATGCACTCATATCGAGGGAGCTCTGGGCCGAGTGCTTAGGCGTGACTCACCCAGCCTTGAGCGTGTGCGCAGGGACCAAAGAACTCAGAGGTTTTCCTTGAAATACTCAAGATCTTCATGGGCTCAAATTCCATGGGGTTTGAGGAGGGGGATCTGTAGCCACCTATGGGCTGACCCATCATGGGAGACGCAGGACATACATATGGGCTGGGGAGCAGGGCAGCCAAGCGGAGGAAATAGGGATTTAGCCAGAGGCCAGGGAAGTGGGTAGGAGTTTGTCAGCCTTTGAGTCCCTTTAAAGTAGGTGGGAAGTGTCAGGGAGGGACAAAGGGCAGAGTGCTGTTACCTGACTGCTCTCTCATCTGCTGGTGGCCCAGCTCTCACTGACTTACCCTCTCCATCCGGGCCAGTTCACACAGGTGCAGGGAGGCCCTGAGACCAGGCCTCTCTGCCTAACCCTAAAACTGCCCTTCCCATGGTCCCCCAGCTGTCCTGGGAGGACGGGCAATGTGGGGCGGCTGTCACCACAAGACTGCTTTTCTAGACTTGGAGTAACTGCTACCCCTCCCCTGGCCAGTGAGCCCCAGAGATTTGTTCCAACGTGTGCCAGCTGGTATCCTCCACCCCCCCACTCTCTGTCTTTTTTCTTTGTATGTGTGTGTAGAATATGTGTGGTGTGTACACAGATGTGTGTGCCCCGTTCACATGTGTGTGGAGGCCCAGAGAAGTCCTCTCATCACTCATCCGTGTATTTCTTCCCTTAAGACAGGTTTCTCCCTCAGCCCAGAGCTGCCTGTGACCTGGGATTAAAGACTCGTATGTCACAACCAGCTTTTTGCAAAAAAGATTTTATTTATTTGAGAGTGGAGAGAAAAGGAGGCAGATAGAGCGGGAGAATGGGCACACCAGAGCCTCCAGCCACTGCAAACAAACTCCAGACACATGCACCACCTTGTGCATCTGGGTTTACTTGTGTACAGGGAAATCAAACTCAGGCAAACACCTTAACCAGCCCACAACCAGCTTTTTAAAAAATATGCCTTCTGGAGAATTGAACTCCGTGGTCTTCAGCCAAAAGGCCCTCATGCTTAAGCTTCAGTCACTCTTAACTTCTGAGCCGTCTCCCCAGCCCCCCCAGGCTCCTGGCTTTCCTTTGGTGTGTGTGTATAATGTGTGCAGATGCATGCACCGTATGTGCATGTGGGTGAGACCAGAGAACACCAGGTGTCCTCTACTCTTGCACCTTTATCTCCTTGTCACCCAGCCGGCCACACTGGTTGGCCAGTGAGCCCCAGCGATTCTTCTGCTGTGGCCCCTCAGGACTTGAGTTACAGGCATGTGTGGATCTTTGTGTGGGTTCTGGGGTCCGAGCGCAGGCCCTCATAAGCATGGCGAACACTCTTACCTGCTGAGCCATCTCCCCAGCCCCTCACTCCCCACCCTGCTGGGCCCTGTCCCAGGGGAGTCATCTTGGAGACTAGAGTTAAGGCAAGTGTGCATTTCAGGTCAGCACACTGGTGTTTCCAGAAGTGGGGAAGGGCTGGAGGAGAGCCCTGCGGTTTCCTCTGACCTGGAGCTCCACTTAGACAGACTCCAGCGGAGCAGAGTCAGAGTCATGGCTAGTGGTCCTTGGGGTCTGACCTCAGCTTCCCTTGCTGGCTTTGCTTCCTCTGAGCCCTTGCCTAAGCAGGTCGGGGTCATGAGGCCTCTTCTCTCCTCTCTCCCCCTGGATGGTGGATGGTCAGAGCCAGCATCCTCAGCCCTCCTGCTCTTCGGGAAGGGAGGACCTGCAGGGGTCCAACTTCTTCCTTGGTCCCACCAATTGTGCCTGTCCCACAGCACCACCCCCAGGCCCACGTAGACATCTACGAGAAGCAGATTGTGCCCTTCGGCCTGGTGCGCTTTGGTGTGGCACCTGACCACCCTGAAGTTAAGGTGGGTCTCTCTGGGTGTAGAGGGTCATGGTGGAGACATCAGTCAGATGAGGAGGGCAGGAGGGCTCGGTGGCTGGATCCGATGTCACCCAGACTCCATCCTGGGGTCTGTGGAGTGAGGGTGGCACTAGTGTACCCCATGTAGCTGCCCTTTCATCTCATGCCCTTGTCCTGTGCTGCATGGCAGAATGTCATCAATACATTTACGCAGACAGCCCAATCTGACCGCTGTGCCTTCCGGGGCAACGTGGTGGTCGGCAGGGACGTTTCGGTGCCAGAGCTTCGAGAGGCCTACCATGCTGTGGTACTGGTGAGTGCACGTGTGGGGTGTGGGTGCCAGGGCTGGGGCTTTGGGATGGCTGCTTCTGGAAGGGCCTCTGGGAAACGGGACAATCTGCCTGAGACTGCTGTCTTTCCTCAGAGCTATGGGGCAGAGGACCATCGGGCCCTGGGAATTCCTGGGGAGGAGCTGCCTGGCGTGCTCTCAGCCCGGGCCTTTGTGGGCTGGTACAATGGGCTTCCTGAGAACCAGAAGGTGAGTTTGGGGAGCTCTTCTGCTGCCTCCCCCCACCCCTAGGGCAGCCCTCAGATTCTAGTGCCCGTAGAAGCGGCAGTGAGGTGGAAGCCAAGGAGATGTGAAATGTGATGAACTGTGGAGGCCTCTGCAGGGTGCCCTGTGGAGGATGAAAGAGAAGACTGGGTGGGGCAGCCCGAGGGCATGGCTGGGACCCCAGCTGGGGCTTTGCAGACAATATTAGCCTGACTGGAGCCGGGCTAGGACCCTCTCAAGACCTTTCTCTTCCAGCTGGCACCAGACCTAAGCTGCGACACAGCAGTAATTCTAGGGCAGGGGAACGTGGCTCTGGATGTGGCCCGGATCCTGCTGACTCCACCAGAACAGCTGGAGGTGAGGAATCAGGGCCCACAGGGGTGGTGGCAGGGTACCCTAAGGAGAGGGTGCCCCTGCCTGCGGGATTCTAGCATCATCTAGCACCTGTTTCTCCAGGGAGCACAGGTAGACACCTTCAGACTCTCATGTGCTACCAGGCATTTGCTCATGCTGTTCCCATTGCCTGGAACATTCTGACTCACTTTTAGTTCTTGGATAAGTTATTCCTTTTACCAGAAAGTCTCCCAGGACTGCCATGAATAGGTGTGCTTCTGTCTGGACTAGTCCCTGGATTTCCTAGCCTCTTACCACCGCTACAGTTTTACACTCATTGATGAGTGTTCTCTCAAGAAGTAGTATTTGTGAGGTCAAGGAACAGCCATTTTTGCTCACATCACCGGCCTCTGCCCTCCTAATCTTCGTGTCCAGAGCTGGGCACATGGTAGACGCTCAGTAAATACTTGTTGAATTGGAGGCGCTACCTGGCCACCAGGGGGAGCAATTGTGCAGCTTTTGGGCTGCCAGCTCAGAGTAAGGGACCAGGCCAACTGGAGAGTCCCCTTCCCCAGGTCAGTGACTGATGACTTCAAGAACCTCCTTTTGTGCCAGAAAACAGACATCACAGAGGCAGCTTTGGGGGTGCTGAGGCAGAGTCGGGTGAAGACCGTGTGGATAGTGGGCCGGCGTGGACCCCTGCAAGTGGCCTTCACCATTAAGGTACTGGGGCCAGAGGAGGAGGGAGCAGGGTCCCAAGTAGAAGGTCCCCCTTGAGTTTGGGGGGTAGTGTGAGATCCCTGGAAGTAGCTGCTTTCTGGGGTGGATCAGAGGACCACACAGGCCCTCAGGGCTCCAGGCCTTCTGTGTTAATGGGGTTTCCCATGGGGGCTGGTCTGTGGTGGGCTCAGGAATGCAGTGTTCTGGGTCTGACCTCGTCCCCTGCTCCCACCCCACCTTCAAGGAGCTTCGGGAGATGATTCAGTTACCTGGAACCAGGTCCATTTTGGACCCTGTGGATTTCTTCGGCCTCCAGGACAGAATCAAGGGTGAGGGGTCTGGCTTGGCCCCCAGCTTACTGGGAAGGGATGGCTTAGGTTCTTAATTCCTAAGAAAGTTTGGGAGGAGGGTTCCTGGGTGGGGACAGCCCTGAGATGTTCCATGTTGTTGACAGAGGTCCCTCGTCCAAGGAGGCGGCTGACAGAACTGCTCCTTCAAACAGCCACAGAGAGGCCAGGGGTGGAGGAAGCCACCTCCCGGGCACAGGCCTCTCGTGCCTGGGGCCTCCGCTTTTTCCGAAGCCCCCAGCAGGTGCTGCCCTCACCAGATGGGCAACGAGCAGCAGGCGTCCGCTTGGCAGTTACCAGACTGGAAGTGAGTCTAACGTTTCCCCAAGATACCTCCCTTTTAGGCCTCCTCACCCTAACCTGGTGTTGCCCACTCTTCCCATCAGGGTGTTGGTGAGGCCGCCAGGGCAGTGCCCACAGGAGACGTTGAGGACCTCCCTTGTGGGCTTGTGCTGAGCAGCGTTGGGTATAAGAGCCGTTCCATTGACCCCAGTGTGCCCTTTGACTCCAAACTTGGGGTCATTCCCAATATAGAGGGCCGGGTTGTGGATGTACCAGGTGAGAGGGCATGAGAAGGTGGGGCACCTCATGATGGGAAACTGGAAGGCTGGTGTCCCCAGGGCCACTCATTCAGTAAAAGCTGCTCTGGACCAGTGCTGGCATTGGAGGGAGACAGCTTCTGTCCTCGGGGAGCTTCCAGTCTGATTACCCCTGTCCTGCGAAGTGCTTCTTTCATTGGTAGATACTGATCTGGAAGGAAGCAAGTGGCAGCTGGGACCCTGGTATCTCCTCTATAAGGCAGGGAAACTGAGGCCCAAGGGGAACTGCCTGGTAAAACAAGTTGAGAAGAATCCAGGCTAGTGACCATGGTGGGCCCAGCCCATGGGGTCTGCTGGAAGATCTGGGGCTATGTCTGCATTGTATGTGTGTATAGGTTGGGGTGCAGGCTTGCCCGGCATTGTCCAGTGTCTCTGTTGCCTGTTTCAGGCCTTTACTGCAGTGGCTGGGTGAAGAGAGGGCCCACAGGTGTCATCGCCACGACCATGACCGACAGCTTCCTCACCGGCCAGGTGCTGCTACAGGACCTGAAGGCTGGGCAGCTGCCCTCTGACCCCAGGCCTGGCTATGCCGCCATCCAGGCCTTGCTCAGCAGCCGAGGTCTGGGTCCTGATGCTGCGGTCTGGGGGGTGGGTGGGTGGCTTGTCTTTGGAGCCCACCCCTAAGAAGGAGGGTCCTAGGGGTTGAGAGAGGAAGTGGTGGCATTTGGTCTGTCTTCCCATCTGTCTCAGGGGTGTGGCCAGTCTCGTTTTCAGACTGGGAGAAGCTGGATGCTGAGGAGATGTCTCGAGGCCAGAGAACTGGGAAACCCCGGGAGAAGCTGGTAGACCCACAAGAGATGCTGCAGCTGTTGGGGCACTGAGCCTGCATCCCGGCTCCTACCGGAGGCCTTCGGCGTGGACTCTGCCCCAGATGCAACACTGCCCGACTTGGGAACTGGATTGCAGCTCTTCCAGGGTCTCTGGCACTGCCTTCTCAGAGAGGGGCTACCTTGCCAGTGTGGGTCAGGACACGGAGGGAACCTTAAATCCAGGATGAGAGGAGGTGCAGCGCACCTTACCCCCTTCTTCCTCTCTCTTGATGGACCACTAGGGAGGGGACATGATGGGAATAAAGCAATTGTAACCAAGGGCCATGGTTGATGGGCTACTTTTTGGGGGCCCTGGGGTCACCTGGCCCCAGCCTGGAACGGAGGAAATTGCTTCCTGCTCAAGGGTTTCTTGGGGGGCATTGTGGGCTCCTGGCTTACACCCACTCTTCCGTTCTTGCCTTTGCTGCTTGGCTGGTCTTGTGCTCGTGTTACAATCACCGCTGGCAGGTCCCTAGCCTTTTTGCTTCTCTGGCCTCAGCCTGGTGGCCTCCTCTTTACCCCCCAGAGAGAGGAGAGAGAGGAGCCTGGCCAGCTGCTTGCCCTCAACCCTTCCAGTGCCCTGGCTCTCCAAACCTCTGCACACCCGGTTTCTCACAGTGTTCAGTTTCCAGGCAAATCCACAAGCCTTTTCAAAATAGTAACTCGCTTAGTCTCTTATGGTAGCTGCGTACGACAGGCTGGCCTCACTTTATAAACTCCAGAAACCTCAGCGTTAACTGGCCCAAGGTCACAGGGCTAATGAACTGAGGGCTCGAACCCAGGGTCCAGGGCAAGCTGTTTTCTCCGAAGCGGTCCTTGACTGAGCATCGGACCTGGGGACACCGTGCTGGAGCTGAGGACCCAGGTGGCCAGCGCTGGCGGGCAGGGAGGGGGCCGGCCTGGGCGGGGCAGAGCTGCGGGCGTCGGTGGCGAGCGCTCCGCCACAGTCGGCAGGCTGGCAGGCAGACCGGCAGGCGAGCCTCGGGAGCAGGAGGCGCGCTGCCCAGGCCGGGACAGAGCCCCGCCGCGGGGGCGGGCGGCATCCAGGCCGCGCTGCGGGCACGGGTTCCCGCGCGCGGGGCTCAGGCTCCAGGACGTGCACCCCGGGCGCTGCGCCCCTTCCCCGCGGTGAGTGGCGGGCGGCCGGGGGCGCCAACTTCGTATGTACTTGGCGATGGGCGAGGACGGGTGGGCAAGGACGGCGCGGAACACCCGGGAGAGTCAGGGAGGGGACCCCCGGGGACGACCGGGATCCCGGGGACCTGGGCCGGCGGCGGGGAGGAGAGAGAGGCTGGGGAGACAGGCTGGACGCTGACGCGAGGGAAGGACGCGGGCGGAGCGCCCAAGACATTTGTCCCCAGGGTCGCGGAGCCCTCCACCGCTTCTCCTGGCGCAGCGGCCCGAGCGGGCGCGGGCGATGCGGGGACGCGGGCGTCGGGGTTGTCCGGTCCAACTGTTGAGGGTGGAAGCCGCTGGGTCACTTAGTGCGACCAGGGGCCCGAACCCAGGGTCATGCGGGGGTCCACTGGGGCTCAGAGGAGGGAGGGGGCTGGAGAGGGCCCGGAGCCCAAAGAGCGGAAAGGGGACTGTGGGGACCCTGGAGCCTGTCAGTCCCTGGCACCCTGCGTCTGCTGGGCACCTGCTGCGTGCATCTGCCTTCCATGCCTTCCCGTTCACCGGCGGCGTGAGTCGGCGGAGGCCCTTCCTCTCCAGGCTCTCCTCCTTGACTCCCCTGTCCCACCTAACCTCCATGCCGCCGCGACCTCAGGGAATTAACCACAGTGGGCTTCTTAGAGGATAAGCTTTCTCCCAAACGCTGACCCCGCTCCTTGGCCATCCCAGGCTCCAAAGGCTCCCGATCAAAAACGAAAACAGTCCCAAGTGAGCCTGAGCCCGGTGCCCTGGGCCCTGGTGGCACCAGTTGGCTACTCTGATCTCCTGGGGCTTTCGTCCAGGATCCCTGACGACTGAAAGAAGAGACTCCTGCGGTGGAAGGTGTTTTGTGCTTGGCCTAGGCAGGCAGGCAGGCGGTGGGGGCGAGGGCCAAGACATCTAACAGCCTGCGAATTCCCAAGGGTGTGTTTGGCGACCCTTTGAAGGTCCTGCTGGGTGAGGGAATTTACACCCACAGGGGCCTGACGCAGACCCTCCAGTGGCCTCTTCTGATTCCCAGCCCTTCTCTGCCCTATGGGACGTTGATTTTCCGTCCCCAGCCCATAGGTGGTGGGCCCATCAGCAACTCTCCCAGTGATGAGAAAAATCTAAGGAGGAAAAACCCTGTATTTGGAGAAAGCGCTCTTCCATTGGCTCTGTTTCTTAGAGCTAGTTTGTAAACTTGGAAGGGATGGGTGGACAGGAGACCGGACACCTGGGTTCTCTCCAGCCCACGGGTGGCCTGGGCTGCATCCTGGTCCACAGCTTCGCCTGCCAGGCCAACTCTGTCGCCCCCATCATCCTCTGGACGGGGGCTTGAGGTCCAGACCAGCTTGGGTCTATGGGCCTGGGCGGGGGTGGGGCGCAAGGGGCAGTGGTGAGGCCGGGGTGTCCCGGTGCGTGGTGCCCAGATTGGCCGCCAGGAGGCGTGGCGCGGGTCCCCGAGCCCGGAGTCACCGCCGCTGCCGCCGCATCGCGATTGTCCTTGAGCCACGGGTGACGATGGCTCTCGCCGCTCGCGCCCCCTCCTCCTACAGGGGCAGCCTGATGCCACGTTCCCTATGAATTATTTATCACCGGCCTAAAAATACCCCGAATTTCACAGCCCGAGAGTAAGATTCTTGCCTAGGGGAGGGGGTGGGGCACCCCCGGGTCGGAGCGGAGCGGGCTCAGCCGGGAGGGTGGCAGTTAGTCTTGGAAGAGCCAGAACTTGATGTTCCCATCAGTGTGACGGGATGGAAGGACTGTCTCTCTCCTGGCACCTGGGTTCACGTTTTGGCTGGACAAAGGCAAGGGAGCGGAGGGACAGACAGAAAACCGATGGCTGAGGAGGGTCCCCCTCAGAGTAAGGGCAGTGCGTCCACACTGTGGGAACCCTCTCCTGGCAGGAGTCAAGCGTTCTGGGTGGGTGAGGCCTGGTCTTAGGATCAGACTTCAGGCCTGGGAGAAAGAGAGCCCTGAGTATCTAGGGTGTGAGTGTGTGGTGTGTATGTCCTTGTCAGGGAGTCTGTCTGTGATGTGGGGAGCCAGAGATGGGCTCTGAGGATGTGGCGATGCCCTGACCCTCAAGAAGTGCTGGACGACTGGTTGCTACCACCCCTCTTCCTGGCACTCGGGAATCCAGATGTTCAGCATCTGGATTTAATGGCCTTTCAGAAAGGGGTGTGAGCAGAGAAGGTGGGCAGAGGTCTGACTATGGAGTTGTCTCTGCACTGGACCAGCTCAGAGTTCCACGCTCTGGAGGGAACATGCAGGTGGTTCCCAGGCCCTGTCCTTTTCCTGGGAGCCCAGAGCTGATGGGTCATGGAAGGAGCTTGTAGTAAAGAGCTTAGGTTGGGTTTGGAAGGACAGTAGGATTCTTTGGGAAGAGGATATTGACCTGGGAAACAGCAGGAACCAGGGCTGGATATGATCACGGCATGGGCATGGGCTGGGTATCCATGACATCCATCCAAGACGCTGCAGCTGGGTTAGGATGTGGGACGTCCTGTGAACCAGATTAAGGCATCAAGTAGCAGCTTGGAATTTCATTGTGGGCATCAGGGAGTACTAGCTGTCCTGCTTGGGGGAGGGGAGGGGACATGAACTGGAGGAAGATTTTGACAGCCCATTGGGGATAGTTGGATGGGCAGATGGAGAAGAGATGCTGGGGGCCTGGGAGGAAGTGGCTGGATGCCACCTTGGTGAGATGACTCCCTGTCACATTGCTTTGTGAATTCAGACCTTCCTGATGCCCACCCCTTCCTCACCACATGCCTCCACTTCCCCTCCTCTCTACCTCAGGAGGAAAATCTTCACCTTTGAGGGAGATTGGAAAGGAGAAAATCTCCTTTGGGCCCGTCATCCAGACTCATACTGTCTGTCTGGAGGAAATAAAACAGGAGCCTCAAGTACCTAGTGGTAAATTTTCTAGTAGCAACACTTGTAAAAAGAGAAAAGAAATGGGTAATGGGTGATATTAATTTTAATAGAATATTTTGTTTAATTCACTATATCCAAAATGTTATTTCAACATGTAGTCAATATAGGAATGTGAATGAAGCTGGGTGTGGTGGCACACACCTTTAATCCCAGCACTCAGGAGGCAGAAGTAGGAGGATTATTGTGAGTTTGAGGCCACCCTGAGATTACATAGTGAATTCCAGGTCAGCCTGGACTAGAGCAAGCCCTACCTCAAAAAAGCTTCCCTCCCCCCACAAAGAATATTAATGAGATAGCATGCATTCTGTTTGCTTCAATATCTAGTGTGATTTTACCTTGATAGTATACCTCACTTTAGTTAGACTATTTCCCGTGTGTGCCCGAAGGCTGCACAGATGGAGACCTCATTGTTGGGAGGCAGAGGTGGCAGAGGTGGCAGAGGTGGCAGAGGCTTGTAGCTCCCGACTGAGAAGGACTGGAGGAGGAGTAGGGCTTCCTAAGCACACAGACCTTGCAAAGAAGCAGCCATCATGACGGTGCCCTTGGCTGTCATGATTGGAAATCCCCAAAAGGTATCCGCCAGCGTCATATGGCCTGGCATGACTTAGGAGACTGAACCCCCAGGCTGCCATCAACATAGGTGTGCTAACATGAGGGAAAGTTTCAAGGGCACCGATATGTCTGCAGTATTCCATCCTCTGCCCTCAATCCTGTCCTCATAGTGTGAACTTCTCCCACCTGGCACTTGAGCTTAAAGGCCTGACTTGTTAGCTTATATCTCTCTTGTCAGTAACACCTCACTGCTGCAATCAGCAACTTGCACCTCTATGTGAATGAGCCCTTGATCTTTAGTGGAAGAAGATCGTGCTGGGAGCTTGAGCAGGCTAGGGAGGCCGGGCTATGGTGGGAAGGGAAGTGGGTGCTAGTGACAGCCTGCTGCTGGTTCTGCAGCTTTGAGTTCCTGGAAGGCAGAGACCAGATCGCACCCATGCTGACATTCCACCACCCAGCACCTCACTCCCAGGAGATGCTCAGGACATACTCTTTTTTAAAGGCAGGTCTCACTCTAGCCCAGGCTGACCTGGAACTCACTCTACTGCCCAAGCTGTCATTGAACTCATGGGGATCCTCCTACCTCTGCCTCCTGGGTGCTGGGATAAAAGAGATGCACCCTATCCCACCTGTCCTTTGAGTGGTCTTCCTTAGAAGGAGCCCTTCAGACACGCTGGGAGAAGGGAGGGTTTCTGCATGCATTTCCTTACCCATGCAGTATTGTGCAAGGAATTAGACTTTGAACAAAAGGAAGAGAGGGATTTGGTGAATGCTAGAGTCACCCCACTGGTTCCTGAGCCCTGGCCCTGAGAGCAGCTGCCTTTCAGATGCCAGGTGTCTGGGCAGGTGTGTTGGCAATTGTTTGGGTTTTGTCTGTGTTTCTATGACAAAGAGATGCAAATTGTCCAGGGGGCCTAGAATGGCAGGGCCACCCTCGGCTCTCTTTTGGTTAGAAGTTTGGTTAAGGTTGTAATGAAGATCAAGAGAAGGTGGTATGACTGAGGCTGGGTGTGACATCAGCAAGTGCCCAGGGGTCATGTGACTCTTGGCTCTAGGTCCTGACCCAGGATGATGCTGTGGTGCAGAGATGCACTTGGACCCCTGGTTAGTTGCAAAGGATTCCGAGTCCGCACTCCATCAGCCGGATGGGAAGCCTCAGGGATTCAGGTGTCTTGAGTTTGGAGGGCTGTTCCTACCTGAGCCCACCAAGGGACAGGTGGTGGTGACAGTGATATCATTGCTTGCAAGGAGCCACTCATTCCAGGAGCCTGAGACTGGCTCCCTGGTCAGCAGGGCATTGTGAGCAGTAGTATGTGTTCTGACAAGGATAGGTGTAAGATCCAGTTTCAGCTGCAGAGGGGACTGGGGCACTGAGTGAGCCACAGGGCTCCTTCATCAGGTGGAAGACCTGTTTCCTATGGGATAAAATTGATGACGACAGTGAATAACCAGGTAATGAAAATGTGGTTCAGGGGCTGGGCGTGGTGGCGCACGCCTTTAATCCCAGCACTGGGGAAGCAGAGGTAGGGAGATCGCTGTGAGTTCGAGGCCAGCCTGAGACTACAGAGTGAATTCCAGGTCAGTCTGGGCTAGAGCAAGAAAACGAAAAAGCAAAAGAAAGAAAGGAAAAAGGAAGGAAGGAAGGAAGGAAGAGCAAGCGAGAGAGAGAGAGAGAGAAAGAAAGAAAGAAAGAAAGAAAGAAAGAAAGAAAGAAAGAAAGAAAGAAAGAAAGAAAGAGGTTCAGTGAAGCTAATTGACTTCTCAAAGATCGCAGTTTGTAAGTGGCAGACTGGGAATTTGAACTCAGGTGAGTCTACCTCAGCTCCAATCACTTGAACACTAGCATTCCAGTGTTCTTTGCTAGGGTTAAGCCCAGATGACTGGATGTGGGAGGCCTGAGCTTTCTAGCCAAGGGTGCTGTTCTTAGAATGGGGTGACAAGCCTTTTCTTGGTTTCTAGTCTCCCCAGCTTTGCTTCTCTGGGTGCTCTGGGGATGCTTAACTAATGTGTCTCTTTTTCTGTGTCTGTCATCTGTCAGTCTGTCTGTCTGTCTGCCTGCCTGCCATCCCTGTGGGGAGAGGTTTTCTCTTTTCTGGTCTATCTCTGGCTCTCATCTGTCTATCTGCCTCTGTCTGTGCCTGTCCTGGTCTCTCTGCAGGATCCTTCAGTGGACATGGGTGGGGCCCTGGGACCAGCCCTGCTGCTCACCTCACTCCTCAATGCCTGGGCAGGGCCAGGCCCAGGGCAGGGCGAGCAGGCAGTGACAGTGGCTGTGGTGTTTGGTAGCTCAGGGCCACCGCAGGCCCAGGCCCGTACTCGTCTTACCCCGCAGAACTTCCTGGACCTGCCCCTGGAGATCCAGCCTCTCACCGTTGGGGTCAACAGCACCAATCCCAGCAGTCTCCTCACCCAGATCTGCGGGCTTCTGGGTGCAGCCCGTGTCCATGGCATCGTCTTTGAGGACAATGTGGACACCGAGGCCGTGGCCCAGCTCCTGGACTTCATCTCCTCCCAGACTCACGTGCCCATCATCAGCATCAGTGGGGGCTCTGCTGTGGTCCTCACCCCCAAGGTGCCTATCCAAATTATTATTATTATTATTTTTTTTAGGTAGGGTCTCACTCTAGCCCAGGCTGACCTGGAATTCACTATGTAGTCTCAGGCTGACCTCAAACTCACAGTCATTCTCCTACCTCTGCCTCCCGAGTGCTGGGATTAAAGGCATGGGCCATCATGCCTAGCTCCATAACTCTTTTTATTTTTATTTGATTTATTTGTAAAGAGAGAGAATGAGAATGAATGTGCCAGGGCCCAGTGCACTGCAAATGAACTCCAGACACATGCACCACTTTGTGCATTTGGCTTTATGTGGGTACTAGGAAATCAAACCCAGGACAGTAGGCTTTGCAAGCAAGTGCCTTTAACCACTGAGCAATCTCTCCTTCCCCCCTTTTTAAAAAAATATTTTATTGCCAGGGCCTCCTGCCACTGCAAACAAACTCCAGATGCACGCACCACTTTGAATATTTGGCTTCACATGGGCACTGGGGAATCAAACCCAGGCCATCTGACTTTGCAAGCAGCATCTTTAACTGCTGAGCCATCTCCCTGGCCCCCTATCCAAACTCTTATTCCCTCTTTCCAGGAGCCCAGGGCTAGTCTGGGGCTGGAGACTAGGCTTAAGTCCTGGGATTGGATGGGACAGGCCAGAAGGTGGGGCTGAAGGTGTGACTTGTGAGAAGGGGAGAATTCTGTACTGTTCCAGGAACAAGGGAGGCAGACACAGCTCTGCATCGCAAACCAAAAAGTGCACTTCACTATTAGTTTGGGTGCCCCCAGGAGAAAGTTCTCACACGTAGCCACCTGCAGGACAAGTAATTTCGAAGTATTTAGGAAGAGAGTCTCAAGGGGGCTTGTTTGGATAGGACATTTGTTAGAGACAGTTTTTCAAGATAATGATGTTTAGAGGCTGGAGAGATGGCTCAGAAGTTAAGATGTTTGCCTACAAAGCCTAATGACCTGAGTTTGATTCCCCAGTACCCACGTATGCACAAAGTGGCACATGCATCTGGAATTTGTTTGCAGTGGCTAGAGCTTCTATTGCACCCATATTCTCTCTCTCTCTCTCTCTTTCTCTCCCCTCCCCTGCAGGGTCTGGTTGTGTATGCCATTAATCCCAGCACTCAGGAATTAGAGGGCAGAGGTAGGAGGGTTGCTATGAGTTCGAGGTCAGCCCAAGATTATATAGTGGTTGCCAGGTCAGCCTGGGCTAGAGTGAGACCCTGCCTTGAAAAACAATATGTGTGTGTGTGTGTGTGTGTGTGTGTGTGGTTTATGCTGAGTCAGGGGTTAAAGGGAGATTGGGAAGGTTGTGGGGAGGTGGGAGAGACTCAAGTTGAGCTGGTGGTGAAATTCATAGCTTTACAGGAGCAGAGAAAAGCTTGGAGAAGGAGATGGGGCCTATCACTTAGGAAGCATTTGGCTTTACTCTAAATAAGGGGACAGCCAAGGGAGATGTTGGTGTTCAAGGCTGATGCAATTTACTTTTACTTTTGGCTATTTCATTACAGAGAAAAAAATTTTTTGACATAGGATCTCCCTCTAGACCAGGCTGGAATTCACTCTGTAGTCTCAGGCTGGACTTAAACTCTCAATGATCCTCCTACCTCTGCCTCCCGAGTACTGGAATTAAAGGCATGTGCCACCATGCCTGGCTACAGAGAACTTTTTTTTTTTTTTTTTTTTGGTTTTTCGAGGTAGGGTCTCGCTCTAGTCCAGAGGCTGACCTGGAATTCACTATGTAGTCTCAGGGTGGCCTTGAACTCACGGCGATCCTCCTACCTCTGCCTCCCGAGTGCTGGGATTACAGGCGTGCGCTACCACGCCCGGCTTCAGAGAACTTTTTTTAATGCTCTTTTATTTGTTACTCTTTTTATTTATTTGAGAGAGTGTGTGTATGTGAGAGAAAGAGGCAGACACAGAGAAAGAAAGAAAGAAATATAGATAGATAGAGAGAGTACATGGGTACTGGGGAATCAAACTCAGGTCCTTCTGCCTTGCAGGCAAACGCCTTAACCACTAAGCCATCTCTCCAGCCCTACAGAGATTTTTTAAAGTATTTTTATTTATTTATTTGACAGAGAGAGAGGGAGGGAGGGAGGGAGAGACAGGCAGTCAGAAAGAGGCAGACAAAGAGAGAGAATGAATATGGGTGCTCCAGGGCCTCTTGCCACTGCAAACGAACTCCAGATGCCTGCTCCACTTTGTGCATCTGGCTTTACATGGGTACTGGGGAATCGAACCCCAGCCATCAGGATTTTCAAGCAAGCACCTTGAACCACTGAGCTATCTCTCCAGCTCAATTACAGAAAATTTTGAGCAGATACAAGTACAAAGAACCCCTATGTACCTCTCTGTCCACTTTGACCAACCTGCTCCCCCATGCTTGTCCCCCCCCCATATTTCTCCCTCTAATCTGTTATCCAGACACGGCTTGATTCCACACATAAATGTTTCAGTATATGTCTCTCGAAGACGAAGGCTTAAAAAAATACAGCCATTATTCATGATCACATCTAAAAACTAATAAAAGTTCTTCAGCCTCATCAAATATGCAGCCACTGTTCACATTTCTCCATCGTCTCATAAATGTCCTAAGTGTTTATTTTCAAGTCTGCTTGGATTGTGATGGAGCTAAAGGAGGGTCCCATTTGGTCAATGGTGGCTATGGCTTCACTGTCTCCATCTCCCTCATCTCTCCCTCTCTTACTGACAAGGTGTCTGCTGAAGAAACTGGGTTATTTGACCTGTAGCCTCACACAACCTTTAAAAAAAAAAAGCCGATTGGGAAGATGGCAGTAAGGTGGCATCTCTAAGGGGCTGTGTTAGTCGAAGGGAGATCACCCCTTAGGAGGGGACTGTGTTTGTGGTGTCTCAACTCTGAGACTCCTATTCAAACTTGTGGGCTCCAGAAAAACTGGAGAGATAGAGCTTTCGGTGTGGGGTGCGTTTGATTATCTGCATTTTTTGTTTGTTTGTTTGGTTTTTTTTTTTTTTTCGAGGTAGGGTCTCATTCTAGCCCGGGCTGCCCTGGAACTTACACTGTAGCTCCAGGCTGGCCTCAAACTCCTAGCGATCCTCCTACCTCTGTCTCCCGAGAGCTGGGGCTGAGTATCCCCCTTTCTAACAAGCTGTCAGATAGTGAGTGATCGGTGGTCCAGTAAGGTCCGGTGGTGGTGGTGGGGCGCGGGCATGCGTAGTTTGCACAGCTCCCCAAGGTGATTGCCAAGGGGCTGGCAGGGTAGGTTGGGTCTCCAGGTGGGCGGTGGGGCTCACTGGCCCCGCCCCTGACATGGCCCCGCCCCCAGGAGCCGGGCTCCGCCTTCCTGCAGCTGGGCGTGTCCCTGGAGCAGCAGCTGCAGGTGCTCTTCAAGGTGCTGGAGGAGTACGACTGGAGCGCGTTCGCCGTCATCACCAGCCTGCACCCGGGCCACGCGCTCTTCCTGGAGGGCGTGCGCGCCGTGGCCGATGCCAGCTACCTGAGCTGGCGGCTGCTGGACGTGCTCACGCTGGAGCTGGGCCCCGGCGGGCATCGCGGGCGCACGCAGCGCCTGCTGCGCCAGGTGGACGCGCCCGTGCTGGTGGCCTACTGCTCGCGCGAGGAGGCCGAGGTGCTGTTCGCAGAAGCGGCGCAGGCCGGCCTCGTGGGGCCCGGGCACGTGTGGCTGGTGCCCAACCTGGCGCTGGGCAGCACCGACGCGCCTCCGGCCGCTTTCCCCGTGGGCCTCATCAGCGTCGTCACCGAGAGCTGGAGGCTCAGCCTGCGCCAGAAAGTCCGGGACGGTGTGGCTATCCTGGCACTGGGTGCCCACGGTTACCGGCGCCAGTACGGTACCCTGCCTGCCCCGGCTGGGGACTGTCACAGCCATCCAGGACCCGTCAGGCCTGCCCGGGAGGCCTTCTACAGGTGGGCACCTGCCCAGGCATGGGAGGGGGTGTCATTTCACGGGACTTGGATGGCAGGGAGTTTGGGTTCCTGGGTCCCATCTCCTACAAGCATATACTTGGGGCAAAGTTCATCTCTCTGGGCTTTTATTTTATTCTTAAAAAAAATCTTTATTTATTTGCAAGCAGAGAGGGATAGAAGAGAAACAGAGAATAGACAGCCAGGGCCTCCAGCTGCTGCAAACAGACTCCAGATGCATGCACCACTTTGTGCATCTGGCTTCACGTGGGTACTGGGGAGCTGAACTCGGGTCGTTAGGCTCCTGCAGGCAAGTGCCTTAACCACTAGGCCATCTCTCCAGCCCGCTTTCGTGTGCTTATCTGGAAAAAGTAGCAGATGTCAGGGTGTGGCGAGGATCATGGGGCTAGTACACAACAGATGCCCCTGTTGATGGTGGTAATGGGGTATTTCAGGCTGAAGTACAGGAACACTCTGGCATCTCTTCCTCTCACAGGCACTTACTGAATGTCACCTGGGAGGGCCGAGACTTCTCCTTCAGCCCCGGTGGGTACCTGGTCCAGCCCACCATGGTTGTGATTGCTCTCAACCGGCACCGCCTCTGGGAGATGGTGAGAAGGGGGTGAGCCCAGGGGCCCTTGGTTTCCTTTGAATAGAGTTCCTTTGTCCCTTACCCAACCCTTCATCTTCCAGTTCTCACCTGAAACTTCCTCCACTGGGAAGCCTCTCAAGCCCCCTCCAGGACAATTCAGATGTCCAGGCTCTGGGCTCCCACAACACCCCGGCATTACCAAACTTATCTTATGGAACATTTCTAACTCGTCCATAGTCCTGCCCCTGGAGGAGTGACCTAAGTCTGTGCTGGCTAGCCAGACATGTAAACATGTAGGATACGGAGAGATCAGCGCTTGAGTAAATATGTGTGCAAAACAGCTTGGGAGCTGGGTGTGGTGGTGCACACCGGTAATCCCGGTGCTCAGGAGGAAGGTCAGTGCAAATTTGAGACCAACCTGACCTACATAATGAGTTCCAGGCCAGCTGGGATACACAGCAAGACTCTGTCTCACCTAACCCCCATCAACCCCAAAGAAAATCTCAAACAAGGGCTGAAGAGATGGCTTAGTGGCTAAGGCATTTGTCTGCAATGCAGAAGGACCCGAATTCAATTCTCCAGTACCCATGTAAAGCCAGATATACA
>PVHP010032244.1:0-20455 GCA_004024765.1 Zapus hudsonius | reverse complement strand
ACACACATTCTCCCCAGGCATGGGGCCAGCTAAAGGCAAGCTACCTCACAGTGTTGGGTAGTTAAGAGTGACATCAGACTGTTAAAGGGAGCCTGGAAACCTTGCCCAGCAACTTGGGGTACAAATGGGCCAGATGGCCAGGGGTTCCCCTCCTCCCAGCCACTACAACACCACCCTGCATCACAGCCCATCCTTTCCACAGCCTGCTTGCTTCAAATGGGACCCCAGCTTGTTCCACATGCACATAAACCCTCCCTGTCTAGACCTCCATGGGTGCAGAGGACGGCAATGGTCTTGAGCACAGGGAAGGAGAAGCAGGGCAGAGCCCAGGAGATGGGGCAAGTAGTTGAGAAGCCAGGAAGCATGGAGTTGGCAAGGACATAGTGCTGTGAATTACTGAGGCTCCAAGTCCCTAGCACATGCTCCAGCATCCTACCAGAGTCCACTAGCAGTCATAAATGACTACACGTTTCCAGAAAGGAGTGGCTAAGCATAAAACCAAGTCTGAGCCCCTTCTGAACACATGGCCTGTGTGAACCTGCCCTGTGGGCTGGAGGGACACAGACTTCTGGTTGACCAACCACGGCAGGCCATGGCTCTCTCACTGTGATCCCAAGCAAGGAGAGCTAGGTGAGAGAGGGAGGCCCCAAGACTGACATGTTTACCACAGACTTTCAGGTTACTTGGCAGGAGTGGCAAATTGATTTCAAGAAACCCTTGACCAAAGTTTTGCTTCTCCTAGTTGAATTCACGTTTGTTTATTGTGCCATTCAGAGTCCTTGACCTTGAAACCTCACAGGCAAGGGTCAATATTAACCAGACCTAGGGGCTCAGGCTCCAAAGGACACACCTCCTCTGTCTAGGTCCCAGGAGAGTGACAGAAAAACATTAAGCAACTCAAACAAGCACATACTTCCTGGATGCTTACTGGACCCAAAGTCTAACATCAAACAGAGACAGCTAGAAGAATGAAGTGACCCCAGTCCTAACTGCCAACAGCTAAGCTGGAAAAGACTCAAGTAAAAGAAAGCTCCCTGAGTCCCAAAGCCAAGGCAGCAGGAAAAAGCAAATTCCACCTGGGCTGCTAGGGAGAGCCCCTGGGTTGGGACACCGAGAGGGAAGGCCTCTGAAGCAGAGCCGCAGAGGGCATGGGGCTCTATGGGGACGTGCAGTGTGGGCGGGCACATGGAGTGGGATCTTTGGTGACCCTGGCCTCATTCAGTTTTACTATTGTCCACTGTACAGGAAGGCTGGGAAGTAATTACTGCAAATGACCTCAGGACAAAAGGACAACGTCAGTCCCCACCTTCTTAAACTGTGGACCAGGGTCACAACTGAAATTTGGGGGGGGGGGGGGGAAGCGATGAAAAATTTGCCAACAGTAACACCATTTCTGAAGGGCACAATAAACAAACATGAATTCAAAACCAAACACACTGACTATGAGGTGCTCACCCACATGCTAGCATGCAACTTCACAGCAACCTTGGCTCTTGACATACAACATGCACACGGCATTACACATGCCTTCATGCTAGCAACCCCAATAAGAGCTGCCAGGAACACTCAGCTAAGATTTGAGTTTACTGTGTTGTGAAATGCTACTATAGAAAGTTTTCCCTTATAAATAGTTTATGGAAAACCAAGACTTTGCATCATGGTCAGTGACAAGCCAGTCAAAAGACTATGTGAGGACTGGAAAAATGGCTAGCTGGTCAGATCTCCAGCACCCACTTAAAAGCTGGGCATGGCAGCATGTGCCTATAATCCCAGCACAATTAAGGTGAGGACAGGAGGACCCTTGGGACACACCAGCTAGTTAGTCTAGCCAAGTCAGTGAGCTCTAGGTTAAGGGATCCTGTCTCAAAAGAAAAGGTGGAGCCCGAAGTTGACCTCTGGCCTCCACACACACACACATGAAAATACCTATACACACATGTACACCCATACATACATGAACATGCAAACATGCATATCACACATAGATACACATGCAAAAATTGCTTAAAAAGACTGTGTTGGTGGGTGTTTATATGATATGACCACTTCCATGAGAAGTCCGTAAGAGGGGAAGACAGTGATGGGTAGCTGTAAGGTGCTAGAGAGGGGGGCAGTGGGCAGGGGACCATTCATGCGCCTTTGCTTTCTTCCTAGGCGGATGAGCAAGTTTTAAAGTTAACGGCTGTCCAACTTTGTGAACAGACCCAAGCCCACTGAATTGTATACTTAAATTCTCAATGAGAAAACATTTTAAGTGACGGGATATGGAGTGGCAAGATCAAGAGCAGGGGTTGGCAAACTATGACTCCTGGGGCAAAGCTGGCCTCCTACCTGCTTTTATAAATAAAGTTTTATTAGGGCCTGGCTGAGGATCAACAATGGCTGAACAGATGTGACAAGGATGGTGAGCTTACTAGTTTGCTGGCTAAATTCCTGGCAAAGGTGCCAGCTCTGGGGCCCTGTTGGAGCTCAGAGCATGGCTCTGCCTTACATCAACTATGTGTCTACCTACCCCTCCTCCTTCCCTTCCTTCCTCTTCTCTCCCCCAACCCAATGGGTATAACTGTGTACATACCCTGCAAACCCCTAATCCTCCCTGCCTATCACTAACTTCATGCCTTTAAACGGTTTCCAAGCTCTGTTCTACACACCCCACCTCACCTCCCAGGGGCCGCCTCCCAGCTTTGCTGTCTCCCACACTGATTATACCAGCATCCACTTAGAGGCAAGTCTCACTGACCCAGATGCTTGGGGTCAGAAATGGTTCTGATTTCCGGATTTTCAGATTTGGAAATGTGTGCATAAACTTTCTGGAGTGCTTCAAAAAGTTTCAAATTTTGATGCATTCAGGTTCCAGATCTTCAGATGCAGGCCATCCATCCCAGCTTAACACCTGTGTATATTACATGCCAGCATCCCCCACTGCCTGAAGTGACTCATGTATGAAAGGCTTGGTCCCCAGCCCCTGGCACAATGTGGAGGTGAGGGGAAGAAGTTAGGTCACTGAGAGTGTAAGCTTGAAGAGGGTAATTAGGATGCCAGCACATCCTCCATCTCTCTGCCTCCTGCCTGCCAGCAGGTGAGACGTTTCCTTGGCCAAACAGTTCCCACCATGCTGTGCTGCCTTATTACAGGCCCCAAAGCAACACCAATGTTGATTCGGTTGTCCCCCATAAACTTATGTGTTCTGAATGCTTGATCCTCAGCTGATGGCAACTGGGGAATTGGAACTTTGTTGGAGGTGTGTTATTGGGAGTGGGCTTATGGGTTTTACACCCAGCCTCCCCTTGCCAGTGTTTAGCTCCCCTCTACCACTCTTTGCCACCTGCTGTGGCAGAGGTGATGTCCAGCCTCTGCCCATGCCACAGTTTCCCCTGCCATTATAAAGCTTCCCCTCTAGCCTGTAAGCCAAAATAACCCGTTTCCTTCCACTGGCTGCTTCTGGTCAGGTGTTTTGTGCCAACAATGCAAAGCTAACTGCTATGACCATGAACCATGGACTTAAACCTCTGAAACTTTGAGACAAAAATGAACATTTCCTTTTCTTATCCTGTTGGTTATTTTGTCATAGAATGGAAAGCTGAATGACACACTGTCCTTATTCCCCTTTCAAGAGGTCAGAGTACAGCCCAGTCTACCTACCAGCACCAAGGTCACATTCAAGAATTCCACCCCAAACCAGTTGTTATCCATGCTAGTCAAGAGGGGCAGGACGGTGTGCTGAGCCAGCTGCAAGCAGTGTCACTTCATCCATAAGCATGTGTAGAGGTCTGGACTGCTTAGGAAACCAAATCCAGTGCTAAAGCTAAGTTAGAAGAATGGATCTTGCTGGGTGTGCTGGCACACGCTTTGAATCTCAGCACTTGGGAGGCAGAGGTAGGAGGATTGCCATGAGTTCGAGGCCACCCTGAGACTACATAGTGAATTCCAGATCAGCCTGGGCTAGAGTGAGACCCTACCTTGAAATAAACAAACTAAAACAAAACAGAATGGATCTCACTGTCCACGGTGTTCACCACCATGGGCAGCCCTACACCTGCCCAGAAGTCAGCTTCCCCGAGAAGCTGTGCCAAGAAGCATCTTAGAGCATGGACACCAAGTCTGCTGCAGGGTCAGCTACAGCTGTAGCACGCTGCTGAGCACAAGAAAGGGTGATGGCTTGAAGCTAGCTACCATGGGAATGCGGCCACTGTGAAGGTAGTTTTTAGTTCTTCGTTTTCTTCCCTGGTACCAGCTCTTCCTTCCAGGCTAGAGCAGCAAGGCTGGACATGAGGCAACACAGTTAGAGTCAGGTGGGAGGTCACCAAAGGGGGGAGCATGTGGTCACCTTCCGAGTCCAGAGCCTGAATCTTCAGCTCCAGGGGGGAGTCTTCAAGGTAGAGCTCGCGAGTAGTAGAGACGATCTGGATGCCATGGATGAGGTCAACAATGGCATCGCAGCGCAGCACTTGGCCTGTGGCTGGAGAAGAGAGAAAGGGTCAGCAAGCCCAGCACTGCCCCACCTCCAGGGCCTCAAATTCCAGGCGGCAGAGAGGAAACCAGCCAACACACCCCAGACCAGCCCTAGAAGCCAAGCAGCAGCCTGCCATGGACAGTCTTTCAAAGGGGCAAAACTCTGGCACTTTCACTGACCACCTAATTCTCGAGAGTCCACATTTAAAGTTGTAGAATAACCACCCTCCAAGAACATTTGGATTTGTTCAGGATATAACTATGAGTAGCATGGCTAGCGCTACAGAGTGGTGAGGGACTTCTGTCCAAAAGAAGGTGACACTGTGCCAGGCCCTGCCCACACAGCCAGACCAAGTTGCCCTGGTGTTTTGATGTAAGACTATTGCCTATACTCAGAAAAGATGCATGGAAAATGTACAGAACATTACCTGTTCCATAAACAAGATGTGTAAATGGCATAACCTGGGGAATTCTCCAGTGCAAGGATGACTGCATAAAGTACAGAATGATTCTGGTCATTCTCCAGGCACCAGATAAAAGCACCTGTCATGTTTGTTGGACAGCCATCTTGGCTCCAATACTCACAGCATTGGCTGCACACTGATAGTCACAGCTTCTCGGGAATCTCAAGGGGCCATCTTAGTTCAAAGCTAGCCTGCACATCCCCAAATCTCATCCCTCCAAAAATATTCATATGCTGTTACCCAGAAAAACTGGAAATCTACCCTAGGGAAGAAATAAGCTTAATAACCCAAATTGTTCTCTGTATAAAAATATTTATTCTTATATTCATAACATTGAATGAAATGAACATCTGAAAACATTCTACATGCCCAACATAAAAGAGTGTCTACAAGACAACCTACTTGCAAGACTATTCCTCAGCATTAACCCTACAGCAGGCTGGTGGTGATCAGTGACACGACGGGCCCTTAGCACACTGAACCAAGCCCTAGGTTAAATCCCCAACGTGGCAGAAAAGCAAGGGTAACAGTAGCAGTAATTCTATAGTACAATGAAAAACATGCCGTCTTGGTGGAGGAAAAGCACAAGAGAATTTTATATTATTGCAGTGGGTCCTCTATCTGTGGTTCACAGCTGCACATTCAACCAACCAGAGTCAAAATACTCAAACAAAAACTGTCTCTGAACATGCACACGTTTCCTTCATTACCCTAAACAGTAGAGCACAGGATCTCCAGAGTACGACATTGCGTGAAGTGCCGCACGTCATCCAGGGGTGATTTAAGGTATATGGGAGGGTGTGCACAGGCTCTATGCAGACACTACAGCAGGTTAGATAAGGGAGTTGAGGATCCAAGGATTTTGGTATCCCAGGGTCCTGAGGCCAATCTGCCATGGATACGGAGGGATGACTGTACTTCATAGTCACAATATGATAAACTGACTATGGGGAATGAAAAGGAATGAGCTCAAGATTAGAACAACTTTGTTCATTTAATTGAACACTGGTTAAGAGTAGCTGGAGGGACTGGAGACATGGCTTAGCGGTCAAGGCACTTGCCTGCAAAGCAGAAGGACCTGAGTTCAATTCCCCAGTAGCCACATAAAGCCAGATGCACAATGTGGCCCATGCACCTAGAGTTTGTTTGCAGTGGCTGGAGGCCCTGGTGTGCCCATTCTCTATCTGCCTCTTTCTCTCTCTCAAATAAATAAATAAAATATTTAAAAACAAAGAGCCAGGTGGTGGGTGGTGCATGCCTTTAGTCCCAGCACTGGGAAGGCAGAGGTAGGAGGATTGTGGTGAGTTCAAGGCCACCTTGAGACTACATAGTGAATTCTAAGTCAGCCTGGGCTAGAGCGGGACCCTACCTCAAAAAAAGAAAAAAAAAAAAAAAGTAGCTGGAGCACCAATACTAATTTAGAAATGCTGAAAGCCAGCCTGGGAGACCAAGTACAGGGAGGAGGGACGGGATGGGTGCTGCCTGGGCTACAGGGAGAGGCCATTACAGAGCATGTCCATATTTCCCAACCTCAGGGATCCCTCATGGCACTCAGAGCCCTTACTGATGTCCTCTGCGAAGATGATGCTGGTCAGGCGAGCGGGCTGGGTCAGGCGGGCCTGCACCACTGCCCTCCGGGAGCACTGATGTTCCTTAGAGTCCAGTGGCTCTATGCTGGCTACCTCTGGCCGGGTGGATGACCTGCGAGAGAGGTGGAGAGATTAGCCCCTGGAACGACACTGCAAGGCACAGAGCCGCAGCTCCTATCCGGGGCTGCCATGGATTCAACGGAAAAGGTAAAAAGGAAAACTTCACATACCAACCTCAAAACAAAACAAAACAGAGGAGAAATGGGGTCCAGCCAAGGCCCCTCATTCAAACTCTGAAACCTGAGGGCATGAGCCACTGTGCATAGCCCCCCAGTGAGGAAAATCAAAAAGGATCCTTGCACCTGGAAACAACCAACAATATTGTTATTGTGAAATACTGTTCTAAGCATGGAGGTTTAGCAGACCCCTGAAACCACGGGTAGTAGTGACCCTGCATTGCTGTGTTTTCCAACACACACACACACACACACACACACACACACACACACACACACACACACACACCCCTGTGATGAAATCTAATATATAAATTAGACACAGGATGAAAGTAACAATGGCAAGAAAACAAAACAATTATAAGAACATACTGCAATATGTGTTATTTAAAACTTATCAACAAAAGCTTTTATTTTATTTCTGGAATTTTCCATTCAATATATTCAGACTGTGGTTGACTCTGGGGATCTAAAACCACAGAAAGTAAAATGGCAGGTAAGGGACTGACTACTCATGCAATTCTCCAGGAAAGGTAAGGGACTACTACTCGTGTAATTCTCCATAAGCAGGAAAGGGGCTCATGGCATCTCATAAGGCGACATGTGGGATACTGCAGCTGACTGGTTGGTGACCACGACAGGACATAGTGCTGACATTAGAGCCAAGTGAGAAGAAAGGCAGGATATAAGGGCAATGGGAGATGATACCCCACAGGTAGAAGAATTAGGGCAGCAGTATACTGGGGAAGCTATCTGGTGTCACTGCCTCAGTCCCTCCCTCATCCTTGACAGGACACAGCACTCGCCCAGATGTCATCTTCTAGCTCCAGATACCGTATGATCAAGGGCCCAGGACAAGGCAGCTACCAAGCAGAGTGGCCAGAACTTATCCCTCAGCCCCCACTCAGCGCAGCCTCCAACACAACACAAGCACGCTGGAGTCTGAGTCTGTGTCCTTCCCCAACCTGCGCCTAAACTCTGCATCCTGATGGTCGGAAACAGACAAAAGAAACCTGTCACAACTGCTTGGCATTAAAGTCAATGGGAGCTCATGTAATCCCAGCATCTGGAGGCCAAGGCAGGAGGACTGCCGAATTCAAGGCCAGCCTAGGGTATATAGTAATACCCTGTCTCAAAAACACACACAACCAATGTGAAATAGGTTCCTCCAGGCTTTCCGCATGGTGTCCGGTGTCTCCCAGGAAGTCAGGTGGGCACAGGCAGCATTTCCAGCCACACCTGAGGATGTTGTGACAGTACTCACTGAGCTGCCACAGGAGGTCTAAGACAGGGCACCCACATGCACTAAAAACACAGATATGGAAATCTGGAGGAAAGTATTTGTGATCCCCTAGGGTGTCTTCTGAAAAAACAGTACTGCAGAGGCTAAGGAGCAGCAAGATAGATAGGGACACCCCAGACATGCAGGGAGAGAGTCACACCAAGCTACAAACGGACTCTGTCCAATGGTAACAGCGTGGCATTCTGGGATACTGCTCAAGGCCCCTCTAAGCTTCACACACACAACTGAGAGGAGACTAGAAGATTCACACCAACCAGAAGAGACTAAGGAGACAGAACAAATTCCTGTGGGATGCTGACCTGGATCTGGAAACTGAAAGGGACCTCATGCTCCCTCCTGTGCTGGCTTCCTAGCTTGATGAGTGTAGCTGGGAAAGATGCAGGAATTAGTACAGAGGCTTTCACTAGCTTAGCAACTTTTCATAAGTCAAAAATTATCCAAAATTTAAACTTCAAACAAGAAGAGGGAAGGAAGAGCACAGGCTAATTCCAACCCCTAGGGCGCCCTCTCCAGACAGATGCCATCACCTTGGAGAGGAGGTACCAACGTGAGGTTGGGGAGGTGGGTCTGCCTCCTACAGGGTTTGGTTCTCTAATCTCCTTAAGATGGTTCTCTTGGCTGATTACAAGTAAAGAGGCCTCTGCCCCCCCCCCCACACCTTCCCTCAGGAAACAGGGCTGGGCTGGAGTGTGTAGTGGAAGGAGACTTCTCCAGGGTGGCCCACAGGCAGTGAAGTGGGGAGACCCAGAGGCACAAGACTAGCAAGACAGCCAGCCAGACCTGCACAGGGTCAGCCAATGCCCTTGCTGTGCCCTGGGTGCAGAATACTGGGTTAAAAGGTACTTTAGGAAGCCAGCTAGAAGCGTGGCTCAGTGGTACAGCGTTCACAGCAGTGTGAAGGCTGTAGTCAGCATCCTCTCTCAGGGACATCTGGGAACGTGTATGTGGAGCCAGAGACCAAAAGGGAGAGCCCTGCCAACACCACCTCCGTTCTGAACCAGAGTCCTCCATAAGCTGCCATGCCTAACCAGAGGGTCCTGCCTCTTTTTGGACAGGATTCAGTGAAGGAAAGAAGCCAGGAACAGCACCGCCATGCTTCTGTGGGCCCTGTGAATCCTGCTCTACACAGGGAGCAACTGTCCACACTTACCAAGAGGCCAGGACATGAGGGGCACAGGCTGGCTGGCTGAAATGTCAAGGCTATTACCCCCAGACAGAAGCCAGCTCTGCCCAACACAACTACAGAGTGTCAGCTTCCCCCAAAGAAATTGCTGGCTCAGGTGGCTTCTGTCTGCGTGTGCCCTGCCCACGTTAAACAAATTGCCATTCCCCCTGCCTGAACATGGGACAACTGTCAGAATTTCTGACCCCTATTAAGAACAGGTGATGGGGTCTCAGCCTGGAATGGCATGGCTGTCTTTCTTGGGGACCCCATGCCACACAGTAAGTATCAGGACTTGGTGATGAGACAGCATGGTTCTTCTCTGTTGCCATCTGCAGAAAGGTGAGGTCAATGACACGGGGACTGCCACTCACCCGCCATGTGGCCTTGAGCCACCACATCCTCCTCCACACAATGGGACTAGAGACAGTGTGACTGGGTGGATTAGATGGGATACTGACACACAGCCCTGGGTTTAAACACACCGTCTGGCTGGGACAGCTGCTTTCTAAAGAAAGGAGGACATGCAGGTCATGCTCACCGGCCATTCTTTCCTGAATGAAGCCTGGCTCTGACCTATGCTATGGGGACCCTCGGCACCCAGCCAGACCCAGCAGAGGCAGACGTAGGCCCAGGCAGGGTTATGGGCACAATACTGGCAAGAGCCTGAATCATCTTCCTTCAAGTCTAAGCTCAGCTCAGAACCACCACCCACACCTCCTCTCCAAACCTCCCTCCCAGCTTTAACACTTCTCCCATCCAGGAGGTTCCAGAATGCTGTGGCCTCCCTTGGCCACTGGGAGGCACATTATTGGGGCCTGGCCAACCAAAGCCATGTGCACCCAGACCTCGGCTGGGGGTTTGCACTGTCTTCATTCAATCAGAACAGGTGCTGTGGCCATGACTAAAATCTGGGACAGTGCCTGGTTGCAATGGCACACTGCTGCTCTAAGGAAGGACTAAGGGACGCCACAGCAAGACGGGTGACACTGTATTCCCCACTGCACACAGAAAATGTTACACACCACCACATACTGAACAAGTCCACCTCAGCGTTTCATGAGCTTGAAATCACATCTCTTTGTCGCTTGAAACTATTTTGGTTTGCATTTCCTGTCCCGTGCAGCAGAGTGGGTGATGAAATTCCCCCAGGCTGAATCTTCAAGGTTTGCAGTCACATTTCATCAGACCTTTGGTACTGAGTGGAAAAAGGCACCTACCCAACTTTCGTTTGTTAGTCACGCAAGTATTCTGTGTCAAACATAAGGTGAAACACCGCACAGTTCCTTTGCCACTCAGGTGACATGGGAGGAAGCCTCCAAATGGATGTCAAGATGGCCCTAGAGGCGGAAAGATTGTGAGAGCCGTGGTGGGGGAGATTACCCAGAGGCATGGCCAGGAGAACCTGGCGGAATTCTAGGCTATCCATGGTCCCCTGTCACAAGGACTGATCCATGGAGGAGGTTATCCAGTGGTTTGGGGAGGGGGGGCTGCGGGGGATTGGGGATAACAACTCATTGTTTGCCCACTAAATATTGTAATTCATTATGGACAATAAAAAATAGCATCTTAAAAAAAAAAAGATGTCCCTAGAAAACAGCTTCAATGCAGCTGGTTATCCTAGATAACCTCATCCGATACAACCCTGCTCCCTTGGGCTGGGCACAGAGTTCAACACAAAGCCAAGGGCCTCCCACCCTTCCTGGTACTGCCCATAGGAGGGATGGGCTCCCTGACGCTGGAGAATGCAGCCTCAGCTCCCACCTCATCAGCCCCTGCCTGCACACACACCCATACTATTCTTTTTTTTAAAGAAAAGTTTATTTTCTATTGTTTATTTATTTAAGAGAGAGAGAGAGAGAGAAAGAGAGAACGGGTATGCCACGACCTCTTGCCACTGCAAGTGAACTCCACATACATGCATCACTGTTCATGCATCTGGCTTTACAGGGGGGGAATTGAATCTGGGTCTTCAGGCTTTACAAGCAAACTGCTTTAACCACTGAGCCATCTCTCCAGCCCTCCACACTACTTCTTAAAGTGTTACTGAGTTTTTAGAGCTTGCTGAAGGGGGCTGAATAAACTGATCACCAGCTGAGGAACGCTGGCACATTCACTCTGGGCTGTACTCTGGAGTCAGCCACCCTGCTGAACTTTGAAAGTGGACATCTTACCCAGAATGTGCTAGTACTGTGAGAGCTACCCCTGTGAGCGAACTGTTCCCCACTCCTCAGAACACAGGAGCAGGCACTGGCAAAGACCAGGACCACCCAGGGTTGCAGGAAGTCAAAGAGAAAACAAGAGACAGAGAAGCGAGAGTTGTGCAAAGAATGGGTGTGGGGGTTGGCCTGCCCACCGGCTACACCCCTTGCATGGGTGTGCAAAGCGGAAGCCACCTCAGGGGCTGCTGGAGACCAGGCAGAGTGGGGGAAGGAAACAGGAAGAAATAAGTCAGTTTACAGGTCAACTCAAGCCAAAATACCACTCAGTCTAGTCTCATCTAAGTTCCTCTTGTATCTTTCTCTTATATTTTCTTTTAAATTGATTCTTCCTTTCTGAAAAGGTATCCCCCCCCCCTTCCACAGGTCTAGAGAAGGGAGCCGAGAAAGGTTACATCTAGGCCGGAAGCCAAGCTCGACCCTGGGAACCTCACTGCCACCCTGATGTAACCCCACCCAGCCCCTGACCTGGCAACCCCCTTCCTGTGCCCTAACCAAAGCCCACAAGGTCTCATGTGGCCTGGCCTCCGCCAGCCCCTCAGCCTAACCTCACCAAATACCTGTGCCCCTCCACCCCAGGGCCTCTGCGCTCGCTGTTCCCTCCGGCTAGAACCCACCCAGACCCATGGACTCCAAGGAGATGTATGTGATCTGCCCGCCTAGCGGAAAACAAACACACTCCATAAATGGCTGCTTTTATCTCAGCTTGACGTTCCATTCCCTTCACAGCCATGATCAAGGGCACCCATCTGTTTCATCCCCACCAGCTAAGTCCCACCATCAGCTATAAATTACACCAACCTTGAATAATGTGCAGCTCATATACAAGTCACAACTAGCTAGGTGAGGTGGCATATGCCTTTAATCCCAGCACTCAGGAGACAAAGATGGGAGGATCGCTGTGAGTTCAAGGCCCGTCTGGAACTACAGAGTGAGTGAAACCCTACCTCGAAAAATACCAAAAAATAAACAACTATAAATAAATAAATAAAACAGGACAACTACTTGTCACCTATTTGTTAAATGACTCCCCAGCCCAGAAAGAGCTGCTCGTCTGAACATCCATATTCCCTGCCCTGGGGAATATCAGGTGTGACTAGAGTCGAGACCAAACCTGGCAAGCAGGCCAGGCAGCTCCGAGGTACCCTGGGGCAGGAAAGGAAAAAGGCAAGTGTGGACTCAGCTCAGTACAACGGGTGCAGGGGGCCCTTGCCAGGCAGGTTCATCCCCGACCTCAAGGGAGTTCAGCGGGGCTCTCCATCCTTGCTCCTCTCCTCTGCACAACTCCACTTCTCTCAACAGACCACTGGCAGCAGTCTTGTCTAAAGGAAGCCAACAGAGTGACTGCACTGGAGTAAGGTCGAAGCCCAGGGAAGGATTTTTTTTTTCTCAATTCTCTGAGTTTCTTAGGCAGTGCCATTTTCTTCTATACAAAGCTATACCTTTAAAAGGAACTGAAAAATGACCTTACAAATAACTCTCAATAATGCAAAATATCTACAATAAGCCCAAGCAATACTGGCTGGGTTCAACTGGATCAATGAGCCTGGCAAATCAGCCCAAGACCCATATCCCAAGTCCAAGAGGCACGGAAGCCTCCCAATAGCTCTGGCATTGACTCCAGGCGAGCTTTCTGCCATCACTTCCCTCTCGCCTCAAGTGTGGGCAGTTTAGAGTAGATGACTTCTATGTGACTTGATGCTACAAGTCAGGAAGCAGAAAGGTAACCTCGAAACCACCGGCTCGGCGTGCCATGACTGCAGAGCACAGAGCTGGAGCTCAGAGAAGATTCAGAGGACCTTGAAGGGCTGCAGTTGTCTCTCTTCTGAGAGACTTAACAATGAACTCCTTGGATAAAGAGGCCGTTTCTTCTCGGGTTCAGGTGACTGAAGATACATGCCAAGTCTTAAAATAAATCTCCAGAGGAGCGTCTTCCAAACTAAAGCGAGAGATGACTACGTTCGGAATAGCATTTCTAAAAATAAAGAAAACACTCTGGGTGCTTGATTGACAGCCCATCTTCCTGTGAAGTGAGGGGAAATTGCAGGCACCAAAGGCCTCAGAACAGGCACTGGGGATAAGCAGTCACACGCTAGCAATAAAAACTAAGGATCAGACACGGAACAACTTAAAGGTGCTTAACACGTCCCTGGTGCATCAGAGATCAGAAACGCTTCCCCCTTCCTCCTACCAAGTAAATTAAAATCTGCCAGCATCCATCAGCAACTCTCAGAAGAATGCAGTTAGGGGACAAAAAGAAGGAAAATGGTTATTTTAAAAACAAAAGCACAGCCCCAGATCCTCACAGGAAGTAGTGCACAAGTGCACCCAAAGGGACGCGCTTGAAGCAGCTGTTTTTAATAACCAGCTTCCTCTGTCTTACCCACCTATCAAGAGAACGGGGTGACTTCAACAAGAGAAGGAACACGTGCCTCCTCGGACGAATTAACCAACAGCTGATGCTCCACGAAGAACAAGACTCCAGACAGGAATACAGAAAAAGCCCAAGTCCGTTCTGATACCAAATAGAAACCCATGCCTCCAAGTGCAGAAAGTACTGGATCCAAAATGCACCTATCTGCACTTCAGGAGGTTTTTCTTTGGGCGTATGTGTGTGATACATGCACATGTGTGTATACATGCACATGTGTGTATACATGTTTATGTGCACGAACGTGTGTAGAGGCCGTAAGTCAACAGATGTCTTCCTCAATGGCTCTACATTTTTAAAAAAAATATATTTTCATATTTGCAGGGGGAGAGAGAGGAAGAAAGAGAGGGAGAGTGGCCTTCAGCCACTGCAAACGAACTCCAGATGCATGTGCCACTTTGTGCATCTGGCTTTCTGTGGGAACTAGGAAATCGAACCCAGTCATTAGGCTTGGCAGGCAAGCCATCTCTCCAGCCCCCTCTACTTCATTTTTTGAGACAGGGTCTCTCACTGAACATGGTGCTCACTAACTCGGTTTGACTAGCTCACCAGCAAGCTTTAGGAGACCCTCTGATTCGGCCTCCTCAGCACTGGCAGTACAGATTACCCCACAACTGGCTTTTACATGGGTGCTGGGGATCCGAACTCAGGCTCTAGAGCTTTTACCCATTGAGCCTCCTTTTGAGCCATTTCTTTATTTACTATATTTTAAGACTGCTATGCTGTCCAGGGTGACCTTGGACGGATCCTCCTTGACCTGTGGGGATCCGAACTCAGGCTCTAGAGCTTTTACCCATTGAGCCTCCTTTTGAGCCATTTCTTTATTTACTATATTTTAAGACTGCTATGCTGTCCAGGGTGACCTTGGACAGATCCTCCTTGCCCTGGACCCTCCTGCCCGTCTTCCCAGGGTAGATATTACAGGGGTCCAACCCGCCCCCTTTAGGAGGCAGACATTTTAAGGCATAAACAGGTGCCAGAGGCCCAAGCGCGTCACATCAAGCAAAACCGAGACACTGAAAGCCCACCCAGCTCTGCAGGAGCCCCGGGACGCCTCAGCCGAGCCCCTCCATCTCTGGGCGCAGCCCGGCTCCTGGAAGCTCCCTTCCGCCGGCCTCGGGTTTCTCCGCGTGGACGGGCCCCGGAGCCTCTCACCAGGGGTTCAGGCCCCCGGGGACCCCGGCCCCCGCCCGCCTCCACGGCCAGGGACGTGCGGCGCGGCGCGGGACTCGGCCCCGCCGCGGCTCCGGCCTCGCGCCCGCCCCCTCGCGCCGCCCCGCGTGTCCGCGCGCCCGCGGCGGGGCGGCGCGCCGAGCCCGGCCCCGCGCCTCACCAGCGGTAGCAGCCGTCCGAAGCTTCCAGAGTGAAGTTGACGCGCGTGGCGCGCGTGAAGGGCAGCAGCACCTTGGGGATGTTGAGCTTGGCCGCCGCCGCGAGGCCCGGCGCCAGCGCCAGCAGCGCCCAGAGCGCGAGCGCCGCCATCCCCGCGCTCGGCCGGGCGCAGGTGACTCGGGCGGGCGGGGGGCGGGGCCTCCCGGCCACTTCCGGGACCCCGCGGCCGGCCGAGCGCGGGAACCGCCGCGACCGGCCCGCGGCGCCGGAGCCGAGCCTTTCCGCCCGGGTCCCGCCCCGGCCGGCGCCCGCGCTCCGGCAGCGGCACCCGCGCCCTCGGCGCTACACGGGCCTCCGGCCGGAAGCCCCTCGGGCGCGGCCCCCAAGGGGGCTTCGGGGCTCGTCCTGCGGCCGCCCTGGGCATCCTGAATCCCTGGAGGCGCGGGCCGAGCCTGAGCGAGAACTGGGGCGTCTCGCGACCCTCCATCGGGTCCTGCGAGGGTCCGGAAAGGGGGGACCGGGGGGCGCAGACCCTGCGGGCGGGCGAGGCCTGCAGGAAGGGTGTGCCGGCTCGTAGCCGGAGGACGCGCTCGGGAAGGCGTCTTGCAGTGGCTCCTGGAAGGGATAGAGACCCCTCCCTGGACCAGAGAGCCCGGGGTTGGGGGCTGTGAGGAACACAGTATGGCCCTAGACCAGACATGGGGGGGGGTCTCTAGAGATCTCCGAACTTTCTGGAAAAGGGGAAGTCTGCTACGCAGAACAAGCCCATGCGAAGGACCAGGGAGCGGGAGCTGTCCGATCTGTTGGGACCTTGTGTCTCTCTGCTGGCATTTCCAGGTCTTCCCATTACTGAGAAGTTAGCAAGATGGATTTTTGAACGAAGCGTCATGGCTGTAAATAGATGCAACAAATTCAATAAAATAAACATTAGGGCTGGAGAAATGGCTCAACAGTAATGACCCAGGTTCAAGTCCCCAAAACCCATGGACAACCAGATGCAAAAAGTGATGCATGCATCTGGAGTCCCTTTATAGAGGCTAGAGGCCCTGGGACCACGCCTATGCTTTCTCGTTGCAAATAAATACATAAAATAATTTTAAAACATATTCTTGGAAATTTATCCCAAGACATATAAACTCATGTTCCAGCGGGTAACAGAGGGGGAGAGCTGCCCACTATGGTCTGGAAATTGAGGAATTGCTGATTTAAATAAAGAATCCCAGTTTTGTTTTGTTTTGTTTAAAAAAAAAACAAAAAACGTTCACACACCCTGTATGTGATTCATGAGTTGAACCAGGACTGGCGGCTGCAGGAGCACTTCAGCCCTGGCACATTCACATCATGAAATATTTTTCAGCGTAAACAGGAACAAGCAGTTGGCATGTGTAACTATATCGCTTCAGAAATTTTTTGTTGTTTTATTTCGAGGTAGGGTCTCACTCTAGCCCAGGCTGACCTGGAATTCACTACGTAGTCTCAGGGTGGCCTCGAACTCATGGTGACCCACCTACCTCTTCGTCTGCTGGATTAAAGGCGTGCGCCACCACGCCTGGCTACAGGAAACATTATAAAGGTGACGAGCATGGCTTAGGAACAGCTTCAGTCTCCCCTATGAGCTTGGTCTACAGGCGCTGATGGAAAGGGGGGGGGTCTAGTCTGGGGCCTGTCTTCAGAATGGACTAGGGGACTCCAGTGTCCTACTTCCTCACTGAAGGTGGAACCCCACTCGGACGTGTTCCCTCCAGGATCACCTGCCATTCATTGAGCGGAGCTAGTACAGGCAGAGGCCTCAACGCTCCAGAAGTGCAAGTGAAACCTCTTCTGGGCTGGAGAGATGGCTCTGCGCTTTAGGGTGCCTGCTTGCTTGCATAGCCCCACAGCCAGGGTTTGATTCCCCAGCACCGATGAAAAGCCACATGTACAAAGTGGCAAATGCATCTGGAGTTCATTTGCAGTAGCAGGAGGCCCTGGTGTGCTCTCTCTCTCTCTCTCTCTCTCTCTCTCTCTCTCTCTCTCTCTCTCTCTCTCTCTCTCTCTCTCTCTCCCTTTAAAAATTGACAAGCCTGCCATGCCGTAGAGAGGCTGCAAGCTCGGTTTAAAGCAGAGCTGAGCCTGCCGACAGGACACCATGAGCAAGGCCCGCCCTCCCGAATTGAAGAAATCTATGGACACAGAAGTTGTCACTGAGATTAAATAGTGGCAAACATGTCCAAGGAATACCTCAGGGATTTGATCCCTTCATGAATCTTGTGATCGATGAATTCGTGGAAATGGCAGCTAGAGGGCTGCAGAATGATACTGGAATGGTGGTCATCCGAGGAAACGGCAGCATCGTGTTGGAAGCCTTGGCTTTTCAGAGATTCATGCCCCCTCCTCGAAGGGCCTATTTTACTATTAAAGTGAAATCAGGTCATGGACATTTTCATATTAAACTTTTTGCTAAATAAACTTTCATAGTAGTCAAAAATGTAATAACATAAAGCTAACTAATACTGCTACGAATTATGCATTTTTTCTATCTTCTATTCTTGAAATGGCAGCATTATAGAATGGAGAACAGAAGAGTTATTGCCAGGGGTGGGGGATGGTCATGGTGGTGATGAAGGCAGCATGACCGGTCTCAGGAGTGACTGATACCTTGACTGAACAAGGAAAACTCCACTGATTCTCTGAAGGCAAGTTTCTGTCTCTGCCAACGGCCCCTTCTTGGAACATCTGTGCTTTATCTAAGTTGCAAGGAGGTCACACGAGAAGGTGGCCTGGCAAGCCATTTGCCCCCAGAACAGAGACCCTCAGGGGCAGAAGAAACCACAGATGTGTGTGAGACAGTTTGTCTACATGGCAAGTAAATAAGAAAACATTTCCTGCAACTTGTTATCAGTTCCTCCCAAACTTCTGTCATTTCTTTAGCACCCTAAAAAAATTATTTTACAATATCTGAGTACCACCTGTACTGTTATTTCCTGTTTATCTTTAAATGAAAGTGTTTACATATATTTATTTAAGAAGTAAGCTTTGCTATTTCTGTATATAGAAAATCAGAATCAGCTGCCAGACAGAAGCCGCCGAGACAAAAATAAAAGAAACAAAGGAGCGCCATCACATTACACAAGCACAGTGTTTCCTGCTGGAGCTCAGAGCCCAAGGCCTACTGCAGCCAGCACAACTCAGTGTGGAGACCACCACATCAAACTGGGCCCTTCTCTAGGGCACATAAGAACCGAGAGAAAGCCGGGCATGGTGGGCACAGCCTTTAACCCCAGCACTTGTGAGGCAGAGGTAGGAGGCTCACTGTTAGATGGAGACCAGCCTGAGACTACAGAGTGAATTTCAGGTCAGCCTGGGCTAGAGTGAGACCCGACCTCGAAGATACACACACACACACACACACACACACACAGAATTGAGAGAAAATGTTTAAGACTATTAACTGTTTTCTGTGAGGTGGTGTCATAGGGGAGCCAGTCTTTTGTAAAAACTTGATAACTTTGTCAATGAGAATCTCAAACCGGTCGTGGTGGCGCACGCCTTTAATCCCAGCACTCGGGAGGCAGAGGTAGGAGGATCACCATGAGTTCAAGGCCACCCTGAGACTACAGAGTGAATTCCAGGTCAGCCTGGGCTAGAGTGAGACCCTACCTCGAAAAACAAAAGAGAGAGAGAGAATCACAAACAGAGCAGTAGACAGAACAGCATAGCAAAGCCTCAAGAGCATTCAGGACTGTGCCAGCCTGCTCCTGCAGCCAGCCCACGGCCTTTAATGCCTCCCCCCCCCCCCAGTAACAACACACGTGAGCCAGGAGAACCGGGCTGAATACTAGGCTGTCCATGGTCCCCTGCCACAAGGACTGATCCAGACGACCCACGGAGGAGGATATCCAGCTGACTGGGGATGGGGAGGGGAGGCATTGGGGAATTGGGGATAACAACTCATTGTTGGCCCACTAAATAATGTAACTCATTATGGACAATAAAAATTTTTTTTAATCTCATCCTTTCATCTGGGTTTCAGCATTTACCTCTAAGAGACAGATATACCTATATCACATAAAAATTAATAGTAATTGGGACTAGAGCGATGGCTCAGTGCTTAGAGGGGCTTGTGTTTGCTAGCCCAGCTTTGACTCCCCACATAAAGCCAGTTGCACAAAGTGGTGCATGCCTCTCGAGTTTGTTTGCACTGGCAGGAAGCCCTGGCATACCCATATTGTCTGTCTGTGTGACGGTTTGAAGCAGATGTCCCTCATAAACTCATCTATCTATCTCAAATAAATAGATTAAGTTTTTAATTTTTTATTTATTTGCAAGCAGAGAGAGATAGAAGAGAGACAGAGAGAAAATGGGTTGTCGGGACTCCAGCCACTGCAAATGATCTCCAGATGCATGCACCACTGTGCATCTGGCTTTGGGAGGGTACTGGGGAATTGAACCAGGATTGTTAAGCTTTGCAGACAAGCACCTTAACCTCTGAGCCATCTCTCTAGCCCAGATAAAAACATTTTAGAGAGGGGGTGAAAAGATGATAAGAGCCTCAACTCTTTGTTTCCCCCATCTCTGCAGAGACCAACTGTCACCTCTTGGTCCCCACAATGAATACCACTGAAGACCCTCAGCAGAATTAGGGTAGGCAGATGGGGTCTATGTGTGCAACCTTTTTATTTAAAAAATCAATCAATAAAAATTTTTTAATAAAATATATTTTATCACCCTAAAAAAATATTTAGGGCCAGGACATGGTGGCACAAGCCTTTAGTCCTAGCACTCGGGAGGCAGAGGTAGGAGGATTGTTGTGAGTTCAAGGCCAACCTGAGACTACATAGTGAATTCCAGGTCAGGCTGGGCTAGAGCAAGACCCTACCTTGAAAAACCAAAAATAATAATAATAAATAAAAATACTCAGAATTCAAATTTCTAGCTGTCTCAGAAATGTCCTTATGTTTTATGATTTGTGAATAAAGCTTGGGATTGTACCAGGTGTAGAAGGCATGCATGCATGGAGGTTAACACAGGAGGATAGCTATAAATTTGATGCCAGATTGGGCTACATACAGGCTAACCTGGGCTACATTGAAAGGCCTTTTCTCAAAAAATAAATAAATATAAATAAAGGGCTGGAGCAGGGCATGGTGGTGCAAGCCTTTAATCCCAGCACTCAGGAGGCAGAGCTAGGAGGATTGTCGTGAGTTCAAGGCCAACTTGAGACTACATAGTGAATTCCAGGTCAGCCTGGGCTAGAGCAAGACCCTACCACAAAAAAAAAAAAAAAA
>PVHP010032243.1:0-20456 GCA_004024765.1 Zapus hudsonius | reverse complement strand
AACCTGAGTTATATTATAATTAAGTAGTTTCTTATCTATAAGTACCCTGCTCCTTTGTTCTTCGGGGCTCCATCTTGCCTGGACACAGGGCAGCCTGCTTGCTGGTGGAGCCCGAGGAGGAGCCCGATTGCGCAATCGAAAAGTAAAAACACCTCTTGCTTTTGCATCTGCTGGTGTGGTTATTGGAGTTTTGGGGTACACTCTCCTGAGAGAGACCTTGGGGGGGTCTTTCACACACACAGGTGCAGTTGGCACTTGCACTGCAAACCTGTATTCCTGACTTTGGGGTATATAGCCCAATTACCTTTTGGGGTGACTTTCTGTCTCACCTACAAAGCTGGTTCCCTCTTTGGTCCGCTGTGGGCTAGGCACAGCTGAGGCTGGTTAAGTCATTCTGCTCTTCAGATCACCTGTGGGGGAGGGGTGGCTGGAATCATTCCTCATCCTGATATCTCCTGCAGTTCCTGGTTTGTGGGGGAGAGGAGGGTGTGCAACGTTGTTTGAAGTTGTTCTGGACCTGCTCATCTGGACCCTGTTAACTCCGAACATTACCTAACTAACAATGCTGATTCTATATCAAGGCCCAGTAATCTCTACTGTTTTACTAACATCTTGTAGCATTGTTAAACTACACTGTCTAAAAAAATCTTGGGGTGTGTGTGTGTGTGCGCGCATGCACACGTGCACACATGCATTCATAGGCAAGAAGGGCTTCTTGCCACTGCAATGAATTCCAGATCTGGCTTTATGTGGGTACTGGGTAAATGAACCAAGACCAGAAGGCTTTGAAAGCAAGCCCCTTTAGCCCCTGAGCCATCTCCCGAGCTGCCAAACTCCACATTTGGTTTGATTTTTTTTTATTTTTGTTATTGTTGTTTTTGTTTTTTGAAGTAGGGTCTCACTGTAGCCCAGGCTGACCTGGAGTTCACTATATAGTCTCAGGGTGGCCTTGTACTCACAGTGATCTTCCTATGTCTGCCTCCTGAGTGCTGGGATTAAAGATGTGTACCACTATGTCCAGCTAAAGAACTCTTTTTTGGTTTGATTTTTTTTATTAAACTCCACTTTTTATGGCTATCTGATGAGTTCATGACAAAGCATCTTGAGAATTTTTAGCTCTTTATTTTTCACCTTGCAAGAAGCAAGTTGAGGGGTTGGATTGATGGTCCAGTGGTTAAGGCGCTTGACTATAAAGTCTAATAATGACCTGGGTTTGGTTCCCCAGTATCTACATAAAGCCAGCTGCACAGTGGCAATGCATCTGGAGCTTATTTGCAATGGTTAGAGACTCAGGCGAGCCCATTCTCTGTCTCTCCTCTCTCTATCTTTTTCTGTTTGCAAACAAATAATAAATAAATATTTAAAGAATTTTTTTCCAGGTTGGGTCTCGCTCTAGCCCAGGCTGACCTTGCACTCTGTAGTTTCAAGGGTGGCCTGGAACTCACGTGGTGATCCTCCTATCTCTGCCTCCCTAGTGCCGGGATGAAAGGCATGTGCCAACACGCCCAGCCAAAGATATTTTATTTAAATTATTTGCAAGCAGAGAGATACAATGAGAGGAGAGAGTTTCTAGCCACTGCAAATGAACTCAAGATGCATGGGCTGCCTTTGTGCATCTGGCTTTATTTTACATGGGTACTGGGGACTCAAACCCGGGTCATTAGGCTTTGTAGGTAAGCACCTTAATTGAAGACCCAGCTCTCTAGCCTCAGCCGGTGTTTTCTGAAAGAAGCATGATGAAGCCCAACTGGGTGGGGTTTCAATCTGGAGCCTCAGGGCCACCTCTACTGTCTCACATGAGATGCTAAAAAGGGCAAGCTACAGCTATATACTTTTCATCCTGGCTTCAAGGTCCCAAGTTCACCAGTTCTTAAGAATTTCAATCAGCTATTGAAACCTAGTGCAGACAAGAGACTCACTCTGGTGCTTCATAGGAGGTACCTGAGGTTTCTGTGGTGCTCTCCTGCCTTATATGGGGTGATTTTACAGTCAGCTTTCTTGTAGCTGCACAGTAAAGAACCCAACCAAAAGCGGCTGATGGGAGGAATGGGTTTACTTTGGCTTAAGGACTCAGGGGGAACCACAATGATGGCAGGGACAACGATGGCAGGGACAACGATGGCATGAGCAGAGGGTGGACATCACCTCCTAGCCAACATCAACAGAAGAGTGTGCCAAACGCTGGCAAGGGGAAGCTGGCTACAGCACCCATAAGGTGGCCCCCAACAGCACACCTCCAATAAGGCTCTAAAAATTGCCATCAGCTTGGAATCAAGCATTCAGAACATATATGTTTGTGGGGGACACCTGGATGAAACCATCACAGGTGAGGGCAAGAAGAGCTGGAGAGCATCCCAGGAAGAAAGAGGAGCTACAGAGTAGCAAAAAAAAAAAAAAAAAATCGGCTTTGGGTGCCACACAAGGAAGCAACAAAAGGTGGCTGTAGGTAGGAACAAATTAAGGTGCTTGCTGAAAAGGGATCTATGTTCCTCACAGAATTATCTGAAGAAGACGTGTGAAGGCTGTCCTGGATTCTCCTCTGAAGGTGAAGGACTCAGCAAAACAGCTACTAGGATCTGCCTGCCTGAGGGAGACAGTTATGGAGGCACATGTGTTCACAGATCTAAAATGCATCTAGGCACCACAGCAATTCCTGCAGTAATGAGAGTCACAGAAGTGTTTGCCTAGCAACATTATCACTGCAATAAAGGAAGCCTTTAGTCCAGACATTTTAGCTGTCTCTGTTCTCATGTTGTTGCATACCACGAACTCAATGTCAAAAACACAGGCACGTCAGATGATCCATTGACAGGAATAGAGACACCATGGAGGGAGGAGCCATGCTGGAGGAGCTGCAAATCTGTAACTTCTTTCTCATTTTGACCTTAGCCACAATGTTGTCCTTCCTCTTTCTTGCTTATTCTTCCCTCCTATTTTGCATGAAAAAATGTAGGTTACTTAACCGAGAGAGCAGTCTATTCTATACTAAAAGAAATGGTAGGAATAATTCTCATGGATTTTACCATAGTAGTATCGTTAAGAAAAAGGCAGGCTGTGCTTTCAGATTACAGAGGTGGATGGTGACAGTTTATATTATTTTTGACAGGCTTTGGCTAGGGGTGGGGAGCAGACCTATAGGGAAGTGTATAGGGTGGGGTGGGTGGGCACTCCCGGAAGTCGTTCTGCTCGGTTTAAACCAAAGGTGATCTAACGGATGGCGAGAGTACAGGAGAGAACCTTAGTGCAGGGCGCGGCCATCGGTGACGCACGCCGGGGAGCACTGCGCCCACATTTCCACCATTAGCGAGGCCTCACACCCAGCGCTCCAAATTCGGGACTGGAGGCCGCCCCGCTTCCTCCCACCGGAGGCGGGCCGGCCCCGCCCCCGTGCCCCGGGTCGCTCCCGCGGCCCCGCCCACCTCCTACTCCTGGCCTCCCAGGGCGCAGCGCACTGCCCGCCGGCCCCAGCCCGACACGCCGCGCGGTCCCCCCGTTTCCCGCGGTCGCCTCCCCCAGGCATGGCACAGGGCCTCGCCTCACTATGGCAGCAGCAAGGCACAGCACGCTCGACTTCAAGCTCGGCGCCAAAGGTGAGGGCGCTAGCCAGCACCTGCCCGGCCGCCCCTCCGACTGCGGTTCGGGGCCCTGGGCCGGGCGCCGGGGAACGCGCAGCGGACCGAACAATGCGGGCAGGCGGGCGGGCGGCCGCGCGGCGCCTGCGACTCCCGAGCTGCGGCTCCCGGCGCTCTGCGGGGCCTCGTGCACCGGCGGCGGGCGGAGGCCGCTCTTCCAGCCCGCGCCGCGCCCTTATTCCGGTCCCCGCCGAGCTCGGTCCTGGCCCCGGTACGGGGCCTGGAGGGCCCCGCGACGGTGTCCTCCGGCCGCCTCCCCGGGCCTGGACCGTCGATCCGCACCAGTTCGTTCCTCCCCACTCCTCGCTGCGGTGCGGGGGTCGATGGGATCCCCCCTTGTAGGGCTGCAGCGTGGTGGGCACCGCATGACCTGGGAGGCTAGCCTAGGAGCGGGGCGTGCGCGGCGCGGGGCTGGCCTTGCCACCTTTTCCTGTGCTTGCGGGCTGGTAGATTTCCCTGCCGGGGGGTGGGGGTGGGAGTTTCTCCTTCTGCGGAGATCAGGCAGGAGAAGCACCTCGGCCACGCAGGTCTTGCAGGATTCTTAGCCCACTGCGTAGCAGACAAATCCCCCGGAAAGGGACAGGGGGGAGGGAAAAGGAAGCGATTATTATTTTGGAGGGTGGGGAGGGATGAGATCTGGGCGCGGGAATTATAAATCCCCTAATCCGGGAGGCTCAGGAGACTGCGGGTCACACCGCAAAAGGCTGGGAAAGTCCAGCCTATATGCAGAAATTTTGAAAGGGAAGGAAGGGTGCTTTGTAGGCAGCTCTTCTTTGGGCGCCTCTGCTGTGGGATGGAGGAGACAGGAGGGATAGGGCCTTTAAACCTGTGACTGCCCTGGCCTGGGAATCTGCACTTCCCATCCACACATTCGGAGTATATTGCTCACACCTTAAATTTCCACTGTTTTCTCCAATTAGATGGACGACTTTCTTTTTGAATTTCCGAGGACTCAGGTTGGTTTTTTTTTTTTTCTCCAAACCTCCCAAGGTCTCTGAAAGCACAAGATGGGTAATAAGTAAAATAATAATTATAATTATAATTATAATTTTTTGGAGCAAAACCCTGGGTTTGAGTCTTGAGTTTTCTTTCTTTCTTTTTTTTTTTTTTCGAGGTAGGGTCTCCCTCTAGCCCAGGCTGACCTGGAATTCACTATGTAGTCTCAGGGTGGCCTTGAACTCATGGTGATCCTCCTACCTCTGCCTCCCTAGTGCTGGGATTAAAGGCGTGCGCCGCCACGCCTGGCTGAGTCTTGAGTTTTCTACTTGAGCTCTTCATGTGACCTTGAGTTCATCTCAATTTATTTGGGCCTCAGCTTCTTTTTTGGAGGTGGGGTGGTGGAGTGAAACAAAAAGAAGGGACTGTGCACACCTCTTAGGGCTTTTCTGATTATTGTGGGTTATAGAATGTTAAGCAAATCAATCTGTTAGGGTGTCCGAAGTGACTTGGAAAAAATGAAGCATCTTTCAGCTGCCATCTTTCTTCTGTGAGGATGGAGGCAAGGCAGAAGGGGGTGGGAGAATCTGGAGGTAAAATGGTGCTTGGATGATAAAGCTGGGAGAAGTAGAAGATCACTAAAGTGTGCCGAGAATTACTTTGCCAGCTTTGAGGTCTGATTGGTTCCTGGAGATTCTAGCACACTAAATTTAGTGATGGGAGTGTGAGGCCTTGCTGAGAAATTGTGGGCGAATGAACCAAGACCACCAAACTGGTAAGGGCTAAGGCTGGGAAGTGTCTCTGGTGTAAACACCAAGGGACCATTCTTTTATCCATCGTGGGTTTTCTAGGCTTGAGGGAGAGTGAGCTCAGAGTGGGGGGGTCAAAAATTCTAGCAATTTCTCTGTCTTTCTTCAGAGACTTAAACTGCCTTAGGCAGAGTCCAGATGTTGCCTCCTGCAATGCTGGCTTCAACTGCTGATGCAGTTGTGTTATTTCAGAAGTGGACACAGCTTTCTCTTGAAAAAGCAAGAATACTTTCAACATGCAGCAAGGGAAGTGAGGAAGTGATATTGGCAGTTTCTAAGTTGGCAAGGTTCTGAGATGGGCATCTCTATGTAGTTAAATAAAGAAGTAAAAATCATTAAGGAGAAAGAGTGTGAGTATACCTGTAAAGCTGGATAGAAGGCTCTTTAAAAAAAAAAGGTAGGGTCTCACTCTAGCTAGCCCTGGCTGACCTGGAACTCACTCTGTAGTCCCAGACTGGCCTTGAACACACCCAGCAATAGGAAAGTTTTGATGAGCCTGGCTGGATGGCACACACTCATAATCCCAGTACTCAGGCAAGTGTCTTAACCACAGAGCTGTCTCTCCAGCCCAGTCCCAGCACTCAGAAGGCTGAGGAGTGTGGATGGTTACAAGTTTGAGGCTACCCTGGGCTACAGAGTGAGTTTTGTCTGGGCTATAGAATGGTACAGAATAGTCTCAAAACAAAAACAATGAAAGGTTTCATATCAGGGTAAAGAACCTTCTAGAAAAAAGGATGGTGTTTAGATGTGTATATGTGTACATGAATGTCAGATTTGAGTCCTTTAGAAAGTGTTCTAGCCAGGTATGGTTGCATACATCTATGATCCCAGCCAGCAATTGGGAGGCTGACATAGGAGTATCGCTGAGTTTGAGGTCAGCTACAGAGTGAGTTCCAGGTCAGCCTGGGCTAGAGTGCTTCAAAAAAAAAAAAAAAAGTTTTCTAGAATAACTGATTCTTACTTTTTTTTTTTTTTTTGGTTTTTTGAGGTAGGGTCTCACTCTAGCCCAGGCTGACCTGGAAATCACTATGTAGTCTCAGGGTGGCCTTGAACTCACTGCAATCCTCCTACCTCTGCCTCCCGAGTGCTGGGGTTAAAGGCGTGTGCCACCACGCCCGGTTGATTCTTACTGTATTGCCATTCCTGTTAATCATTTCGGGTAAAAAGAAAAATCACTTTTGCTATCCAATTCCACATTTTAAAAATTAGGGGATCTTACTAGATTGGGATTTCCCAATTCTTTTACTTTCCAATAAGGGGTACTTGATGAGAAATCCATGTGTGAGGTCTCTAAAAACATTTATTTTAATTGCTTATAATGAGTCAAAAGGCATTACTCTTGGCATGTGAGTATTGGATGTGACTCAAGAGTGAGTCAAATGCCTGTGGAGCCTGGATACATGTTCTGTTTTCCCATTTGTCAGTAATCCTAATGCAGCAGTTCCATGATGCGATTTTTTGTGGAATTAAACTTGAACCACTTAGTTATGTGGTAGTATGTTGCAATTCCATGTAACTTAGTTAGTGCAAGCTAGCAACAGCTAAGGACACCAAGAACAATTAGGTTGGGTCTGGTTTTGGTTTAGTGCTTTGGCTAATGAAGTAACCCACAAAATTGTTTTTGCTAAAACAGATCTCATCTTTGGTCATGCTGTATGTGAAGTATTGGACTCTGAGGACTCCTGAGCCCATAAAATATTATGTTTTTTTTTCAGTTTGAGGATAACAAGAAGAAACTGGTCCCATGGTGATATACTTTCAGGGTCTCTTGGGACTAGTAGAAAACACACTTTGTTCCTAGTCCTACACTCCAGTCAGGGTGATGGCTATGTAGAGCTGCCCTCTGATGCAGACAGTGTCTAGCTGGCCAGTTGGTTCTGGAAAGTTCTTTCTTTCTTTGCCCTTTTTTCTCCCCTCTTGAGCTGGACACATCTTTGAAGGTTGGTATCCTGGACATAACTGATACTGTGTAGATGTCAGTATGTGTTGATTGAACAGACTAAGTTTATGTTTTAGTCAATGGGGAATGTCGGTTCATCCCCATCAGGGGAAAACCAGGCACACTTTTATCTTTTAGATATATGAGGATGGGTTGTGATTTTGGAAAAGTGGCTACTGCCCTTAGATCTGTCTTTGGGACCATTGACTATGATTTGTCTAGGGAACCGGTGACTTGTGTCATTCAAATCCCAAATTAATTTTGTATCAGAAATCTTGCTTAACTAGAATAGACCACTTGAGAAATAATATAGGCTTAGCAGAAAAGGTTTGATGTAGGGGTCTTCTTGTGTCATTGACTCAGCAGAGAAACCCTATGGATCAGTTCTTTCTTTTCAAGGTAGGTTCTCACTCTAACCTAGGCTGACCTGGAACTTACTCGGTAGCCCTGGTTGACCCCAGCTCACTGTGAGCCTCCCCAGTATTGGGATTAAAGGTGTGAGCTACCACACCTCATTATTTCCTGGTGCTAGGGATGGAACCTAGGGGCTTACAAAATCTAGGTAAGCATCGCAACACTGAGACACATTCCCAGTTCTTACTAAACATTTTAGATGCCTAAAATAACCGAATTATTTAAATTCAATTTTCAGGACCCCCCCTGCAAACACCAGCATGGCATGAAGAGATATAGTAGCTAGTTAAGATACATAATTTCAAAGTACTGGTAAGCAGGTATTTGTTTTGTAACAATTTGTTTTGTATGGTATGAAAAAAAATCCAATTTAATTGGGGAGTATTGTCCCATGCCTTTAATCCCAACAGAGGCCAAGGTTTGAGGATCACTGAGGGTAGGTAGCCACAGAGTGAGTTCCTAGTTGCCTCAAAGACAAAAAAAAAAGGAAATATCACAATTGGTCTCATAGCTCATAGAATTTAAAATAATGTGAAAATAAGGAGGATGGAAGTTTCAGGGCTTTTGTTGAGGGCAAGCTAATTTGAATTTTACCTCTGGCCCTGGGTATGGACATGATATTCCATGATAGCCCAAAACATAATATGGTCCCTTCCCTGAAGAGGAGCTTGTGGATCATCTGGTCAAACATGCTAAGGAAATGAGAGGAATATTTATCTCCTTAATGAGATAATGTAATTAAATTTGCAGAAGCCATTCCTTTAAAATATTTTATTTATTGAGGAAGATAGCAAGAGGATGGATGGGTGGTCACACTAGGGCCTCCTGCCACTGCAAGCTAACTCCAGACACGGGCACTGTATCTGGCTTTATGTACTGGGTTACCAGGAATCTAACCCAGGCCATTGGGCTTTGCAAGAAGGGCTTTTAACCACTGAGCTGTCTCACCAGCCCTCAGAAGCCACTCTTTACTGTTGCTCTAGAACACTCACTGTGGAGCCTGCATACTTTTGTAAGTTTTAACTTAAAAATTTTAACTTTTGCCGGGCGTGGTGGCGCACGTCTTTAATCCCAGCACTCAGGGAGGCAGAGGTAGGAGGATCACCATGAGTTCAAGGCCACCGTGAGACTACATAGTGAATTCCAGGTCAGCCTGGGCTAGAGTGAGACCCTACCTCGAAACACCCCCCCCCCAAAATTGTAACTTTCCTCTCACCCCCTTTTCTTTTCTTTGGATGCCAGCTGAAATCGTAAGCATGTTAACCATGACACTTAGGGCCTTTCCATCTTTTTCTCAATTAATCTTCCTCTTATTCTTTGTGTTTCTAATTTTTCCTGGTCATGAGATACTCCCCCCCCCCCCCCCGAAAAAAAAAAAACCTCAACAGTGGAAATCTGCAAGAAAACTATAGACAAATGTCCTTCATTCCTTTCAAAACATGCCTTTGAAAACATATTAAACTGCTTATTATTTGCCTGTGAATCTTTGATAGGCCTTGTTATCCACCTTTTAAAGATTAATAAATAGACCCATTGTGGATTTTCAGCCTTTTAAAAAAATATTCTATTTATTCATTTTCAAGCAGAGAGAGAGAGAGAGAGAGAGAGAGAGAGAGAGAGCGAGCGCACCAGGGCCACCACCTTGTGGATCTGGCTTATGTGGGTACTGGGGAATTGAACTGGGGGGCTTAGGCACTGGAGGCAAGTGCCTAAACCACGGAGCCATCTCTCCAGCCCAGACTGCCTTTTTTTTTTTTTTGAGACCTCTTAGCTCTAGGCAGTGAATGCCAGTTGGAGTCCTATCTGGTCCCCCCTACGATGCAGGGGCCATTGCTGGTATTATTTTTGGTTGTCACAACTGGAGAAATATTAATTATACTAAGTAAAGAGCCAGGCATCCTGTTAAGCATGTTAACAAAGCCTGAAATGGGTGATGGCCATTCATGGTACTGACAGCTCTAACTATCACCAGTAACCCGGAGTTGTGAGGGGCTCAGGGTTTGGAATTGAGGTGACAGGCGATACCTGACTGGTTGGCTCATCCAACAAACTGCTTATTCTTTTTGGTTTTTCAAGGTAGGGTCTCGCTCCAGTCCAGGCTGACCTGAATTCACTATGTAGTCTCAGGTGGCTTTGAACTCACTGCAATCCTCATACCTCTGCTTCCTGAGTGCTGGGATTAAAGGCGTGTGCCACCATGCCCGGCTCAAACTGCTTATTCTTGCAGTCATCCTTGTGCTTGGTGAGCTGCTTTCTGAAGGAAACATACCTTCACCTTTCTTGTGTGATTTAAATAGCTGTTAAAAAGTACAAATCCTTAACCAGGATTTAGCTTTTGCCTTTAACTTTGTTCTTGGCCTTCTGTGTATCCATAAATAATGCTTGCATGTGTCTAGTGGCTTTAACAATAGGATGTTGTGGGGACTCATGCCTGGGAGTGAGTCCCACCCTAGATTGATTGAATCCAAGTCTAATTAGCATTTTAATCAACTTCCTCGTCATTCTGATGGTATAAAAATATGAGGAGCACACTAGTAGATTCTTCATTAAAAGCACAAAACTAAGGGCTGGTGAGATGGCTCAGCGGTTAAGGCACTTGCCTCCAGTGCCTAAGGCCCTGGGTTCAATTCCCCAGGACCCACATAAACCAGACCCACAAGGTGGTGGCCCTGGTGCGTGCGTTCTCTCTCTCTCTTTCTCTCTCTCTCTGTATCTCTCTGCTTGAAAATGAATAAATACAATATTTTAAAAACCCACAAAAACATAAAACTACCAGGTGTGGTGGCATGCCTTTAATCCCAGCACTAGAATTCATTATGTAGTCCCAGGATGGCCTCCGATTGAGGGCAATCCTCCTACCAATACTTCCCAAGTGCTGGGAGTAAAGGTGTTATTTATTTCTTTACAGGTAGAAAGGAGAGAGAGAGAGAGAGGGGTGAGGGAGGGAGAAAGGAAATATGAATGGGTGTGTCAGGACCTCCAGCCACTGCAGATGAACTCCAGATGCATGTGCCACTTTGTGCATCTAGCTTTATGTGGGTACTGGGGAATCGAACACAGGCCATTAGGCTTTGTAGGCAAGAGACTTAGCTTGCTGAGCCATCTCTCTAGCCCTCTTTTTTGTTTTGATTTTGAGGTAGGGTCTCACTCTAGCCCAGGCTGACTGAATTTGGTAATCCTACCTCTGCCTCCCAAATTCTGGAATTAAAGGCGTGCACCATCACTCCTGGCCCTAGGCAAAAATTTTTTTTGTGATTTGTTTTTAGAGACAGTGTCTCATTCTTGCCCAGTCTAACCTGGAACTCAATCTGTAGCCCACGGTGGCTTTGAACTCACAGAGATCTTCTTATCTCAGCTCCCAAGTTCCAGGAGTCACCATTCCCAGTCTTGGGTATGTTTTGACAAGAGTTTGTTTTTTGCATTGGAGGATTTACCAATTTGGACCCTTCTAATCCCCCCTGTGTACTATGAACTTGGCTGTATTTGAATTGGAAGCCACAGGCCTTAGCTGCCTTCTTAGGAGGCGAGGAATGAAGCACCAAGGGCTTCAATAGCTTTGAACCTCAGAGATTTTTGGCTTTGGAACTGGTATCTGGAAGATTGGAATTACTGTTTTTTTTTGTCATTTAAATTGGCAGCGAACTCAGTTATAGTGACCCTGTGTAGGTAAGGATGCTGTGAGGGTGTGGTGCCATACACCTGTGATCCCTGACACTCTGGTGGCTGAGGCAGGAGGGTCCTAAGTTCAAGGCAAGCCTGGGCTACATAGCAAGTTATCATTAATAGAAAGAAAACACTACTGAAATGTGCTTTACTGCTTAAAGATATATTCAGTAAGGTTATTACTGAGCTTAGTTTTTGGAGTCAATGCTTATTCTAGGCATTTCAATCCACCATTTCACTGCAAGTGTAACCCAAACCTGCTGGTGTGTCTTGAGGCTCCAACCACCATTTCATGGTAGTTTAATTACAGGCTCAGTTCTTTTGAAAAGTGAGGAAACCTTTCAGTTGAATCTGTAAACCAAGTATGTAAACCATGCATAAATGCTGTTTTTAAAACTCTTATGACTAGGCTTTGTTCCAGACCCTAGGAAAAACAACTCTGCTACCCTATGGTGTGGTGTGATGGGCCTGCATTTCATTAAATAGTGTCACGTGTGACCCTGGAGGAGCCTTTAAGGCATAGTGACAATACTTGTGACCCAGAGAAGCTGGTAGGTGCCAGAAGCTCCTTCTAGATTCTTCTTCTTCTTTTTTTTTTTTTGGTTTTTCGAGGTAGGGTCTTGCTCTAGTCCAGGCTGACCTGGAATTCACTATATAGTCTCAGGGTGGCCTCAAACTCACAGTGATCCTCCTCCTTCTGCCTCTGAAATGCTGGGATTAAAGGCGTGCGCGCCACCACACCTGGGCTTCCTTCTAGATTCTTGAGCTGTCTTGACTTGGGTAGTTTAGAGTGCACTGTAATTCCTTCCTCTCCATGCAGGCACTAATGATATCAAAATCCCACACACTGTGTTACTGGGTGGGATGGCCAATAAAATGTTTGGAACAGTGTCATGAAACATAAAATACTGAACACTAATTGCAATACTTAGGGCTGAATACTTTGAAATTGTGCCAGTGGGTAATGATGCTCAGATACAAAGGGGCACAAATTCAACTTACTAAAAAATTTGGAAAGTTGTTCTGGCAAGAGAAGAGATGAAAAATGAAAGGGTGCCTTGTGGTTTGAGTGCAAGTTTTATTTTTCACTTAAAAACTTTTTTTCCCTCTGAGGTAAAGTCTCACTCTAGCCCAAGCCTACCTGGAATTCACTCTGGTGTTATGCTGGCCTAGAACTCAATGCTATCCTCCTACCTCTGCCTCCCAAGGGCTGGGATTAAAGGCATGCACAGCATGGGGAGAGAGAGAGGGAGAATACCTCCTCCACCCCATCTCCAACCTCTGCAAAGGAACTCCAGATGCCTGTACCACTTTGTGCATCTGGCTTTATGTGGGTACTGGGGAATCAAGCTTGGGTCGCTAGGCTGTGCAGGCAAGCACCTTAACTGCTGAGACATCTCTCCAGCACTCTACTTTTCTTGTTTGAAAAGCTATTTTCTCATTTCAGACCATGTGCAGAAATAAGTCAATACAAAATGGAAACTCAGTTCTTCCAATTACAGGTAAATAACCACTTTGTGTGGACAGATGGATTATTCTTTTAGCATATATAGAAAAATATATGTGGTGAGGACAGAGGTACTTAATCTCTCTTAGGGGAAAGCCCATCAGTCAATTTTAACACTGTATTATGCATGCATGCTGTAGGCTTTTTTTTTTTAAAGTGACTTTCTTATTTATTCATTTTCAAGCAGAGAGAGAGAGAGAGAGAGAGAGAGAGAGAGAGAGAGAGAGAGAGAGAGAGAGAGAGAGAGAGAAAGAGAAAGAGAGAGCGCACCAGGGCCACCACCTTGTGGCTCTGGCTTATGTGGGTCCTGGGGAATTGAACAGGGGGGCCTTAGGCACTGGAGACAAGTGCCTTAACCGCTGAGCCATCTCTCCAGCCCTGTAGGCTTTTTTTTTTTCTTTTTTTTAGGCACAGTCTTACTCAAGCCCAGGCTGACCTGGCTATCACACACAGCAATCGTCCTACCTCAGACTCTCAAGTGCTGTGATTAAAGGCATAGGCCATCATGCCTGGCTAGTCTAGTCTTAAATTCAAAGAAATCACTTCTAGAAATACAGGTTATAAAAATGAGAGCTGAGTATTCTTGTTGGTTAGGACTTTAGAACTGAAAAAGACTTTAAACCCATGGGTCAGCAATCTAAACTCCTTGGGCTATATTCTGCTTAGCTGGCCTATTCTTACCTAAATCACAAGCTAAGCATTTTTAAAGGGTTGTAAAACACATATCAAGACATGTAGAAAAGGGGCTGGAAAGATGGCTCAGCAGTTAAAGTGCTTGCTAAGGATTTCCCAGTACCCATGTAAAGCCAGATGCACAAAGTGGTACATGCATCTGGAGGTCATTCTTCGGCTGGAGGTCCTGGCATGTAAATTCTGTCTGTCTCTTTTTGTATTTTTTTTAAATATTTTATTTATTCATTTTCAAGCAGAGAGAGAGAGAGAGAGAGAGAGAGAGAGAGAGAGAGAGAGAGAGAGAGAGAGAGAGAGAAAGTACACCAGGGCCACCACCTAGTGTGTCTGGCTTATGTGGGACCTGGGGAATTGAACCCAGGGCCTTAGGCACTGGAGGCAAGTGCCTTAACCGCTGAGCCATCTCTCCAGCCCTTGTATTTTTTTTTGAGGTAGGGCCTTGCTCTAGCCCAGCCTGATCTAGAATTCACTCTGTAGTCCCAGAATGGTCTCGAAATCACAGCAGTCCTCCCACGTACCTCCTAAGTCCTGGGGTTAAAAGCATGCACCACCATACCCGGCTTCTCTTTCTCTGCTTGCAAATAAATAAATAAAAATATTGAAAAAAAAAAGACGTACAGAAAATAACCTGGGACCTGATTGGCTCACACAGCCTGAACATTTTACTTTGATGTCCTTTACAGAAATAGTTTGACTATCTCTTTGTCGTTAACCTTAGAAACCCAATGAGGTTGGTGGCCTGTTTCTGAGTCATGTGGAAACATTTTGAAGTACAGGTTCCCAGGCCCCTTGTATGGCCTTTTCCCATCTGGAATCTGTCATAGCACACAGCCCTCTCTGTGTTTGGATTGTTTGGACTTGTGTCCTTTGTCTTTTATCTCTATACTGTTCTCCCGTAGCATTCATATTTCACTGGACTCCTAGACTCTGAGTAATCCCAATGCAAGTTCATTCTGAGGTGCCTCACCCCAATGTGCACTTTGCTGATACTGCTGTGGCAGAGTGACAAAAAGGGAGGAGCCTCTTTAGGAGCTGCTCTGATATAAAGTCCAAAGCACATCTTTGTGATTTCAACTTCATTGTTGATTCAGTTTGGCACATACACTCAGACAAAAAACCTTGAATTGTTCACAGAAATACAAATATCAGCAGGTAGAACCTGACTTGTCAAGGATTTTGTCCACTTAAAAGTTAGTGGGAAGAAAGCTGCATAATATGATGTTGGTCAGGGGCTTAGGAAACAAGATGCCATCTTTCGGGATAATAAAGTGGCAATTCCATACTTTGTTGTTGTTGTAATACATGGAATTAAACTCAGGACATGCACATTTTAGGCCAGTATTGTCACTGAGCCACCTGTTAAGCTCTCGTTTTACTTTACTTTTTTGGTTTTTCAAAGTAGGGTCTCTCTCTAGCTCAGGTTGACATGGAATTCACTATGTAGTCTCATGGTGGCCTTGAATTCATGACAATCCTACTACCTCTGCCTCCCGAGTGCTGGGATTAAAGGCATATGCCATCATACCAGACTTACTTTTTTTAAAAAAATATTTACTTACAAGCAGAGAGAGAGAGAGAGAGAGAGAGAGAGAGAGAGAGAGAGAGAGAGAGAGAGAGAGAGAGAGAGAGAGAGAGAGAGAGAGAATATGAATAGATGAATAGGAATTGAATAGGAATGAACTCCAGGGCCTCTGGCTGCAGCAAATAAACTCCAAATGTATGTGTCACTCTCTGCATCTGGCTCCATATGGGTACTGGAGAATCGAACTCAGGTCATTAGGCTTTGCAGGCAAGTACCTTAACTACTGAGCAATCTCTCCAGCCCGAGCTTTAGTTTTTTTGCTTCTATGCTTTGATTCTCCTTAATAGTTCCAGCTCAGGTTTATTTGTTCTTCTTTAAGTTGATGGAGCCCACAGTGCACCATAGGATGCTTTGTGTTCTTTCTGAGGTGTCAGGTGGCCAAGTTGTTCATTGTCTATTACACATAAACCTACAGGGCTTCCTTTTCTCCCAAATGAACCTTACACCATTTGCATGCCTTATTTTCCAAGGCATACAGTTAGACTCTCCCATGGTTAGATCTGAAGGGTGTGAGGGCAGGATAGAGTTTGGGTCATTTGATGATACTAGCAACTTGCTGCCCTCTTGGTTCCCAGTGAGCCCAGGCATTGAGGCCGATGCTAGACCTATGCCTATCTTTCTTTTTGGACTCCTAGTCTTATGAAGAAAATGGACTTACTAGGAAGGAAGGAAGGGGTAGCATTTTGGCTTAGCATTTTGTTCCTGAACCAAAGAGGGCTAAGAATTGTATGAAATCAATTATATTTTCATAAGCTCTACTTTTCATTTCACAAGGAGATCAGCTCATGGAGGATCAAGAATAGTGTTATTTTAAACTAGAACACAAAGTTCTTGTCCACCTTCAGGTAGGTTTTAGGATAGTGACAGGGGCTAGCCACATATATCCCTTAACTGCTTTTCCTCTGGGAATGAGAAGACAGGGCAGGGGATGGGGATTTAGCTCAGTTGATGAGCACTTGCCTAGCAAGCACAAGGCCCTGGGTTTGGTCCTCAGCACCACAGAGAGAGAGAGGGAGAGGGGAGAGGGGAGAGGGGAGAGGCTGGAGTGATGGCTCAGTGGTTAAGGCACTTGCCTCCAGTGCCTAAGGCCCCGGGTTCAATTCCCCAGGTCCCACATAAGCCAGACCCACAAGGTGGTGGCCCTGGTGTTCTCTCTCTCTCTCTCTCTCTCTCTCTCTCTCTCTCTCTCTCTCTGCTTGAAAATGAATAAATAAAATATTTAAAAAAAAGAGAGAGAGAAGGCAGGGCAGTGAAATAATTCGCAATGAATTTCTGTTATGATATAACTTAGTATGTTATGAGTTTTAAGAAATAGTCATTGTGGTTGCTACTCTATAAACATTACCATCTGGCTTTTCTTTTCTTTCTTTCTTTTTTTTTTTGGGGGGGGGGGTTTGAGGTAGGGTCTCACTCTAGCCCAGGCTGTCCTGGAATTCACTATGTAGTCTCAGGGTGGACTTGAACTCATGGCGACCCTCCTACCTCGGCCTCCCGAGTGCTGGGATTAAAGGCGTGTGTCACCACGCCCTGCACCATCTGGCTTTTCTTTTTCTTTTTTTTTATTGTCCATAATGAGTTACATTATTTAGTGAGCAAACAGTGAGTTGTTATCCCCAATTCCCCGATGCCCCCCCTCCCCATCCCCAATCAGCTGGCTATCCTCCTCTGTGGGTCATCTGGATCAGTCCTTGTGACAGGGAACCATGGATAGCCTAGTATTCAGCCAGGTTCTCCTGGCCCTAGTATGCTGTTACTGAGGGGTGCCATGCCTCTGGATAGTCTCCCCCACCACGACTCTCACAATATTTTCGCCCCCTCTTCCGCTCAGTTCCTTGAGTCGTGGTGGATGAGTATTAAGGCTGCTTTAATGTTGTGAGATTAGGGGTCTTTGTGTCGAGAATCGTTGGTTTCTATCTTACTGGCTTATCCTGTGTTGATTGAATGGCTGTGGCTGTGGGTCCCTTGTTCATCCCATCATTCTCTACAGGGTTCCATATGGATCCTCCACAATATGACTGTGGTGGTTCCTCTCTTGCCAGGATCTCAGCTATCGGCCTATGGTCGGTTGGTAGGGTTAGATGGGCCCCAGCTCTCTCACTGCATCCTGAAAAACAAACATAATCTCCATTGGACAGTGAGGTCAGTGTAGGTTAACAACTATACACAATTCTGGATTACCTAGATTCTATTTTTGTAGCTTCCCCATGAATCGCTCCCATAGTGCATCTTGTCTTGGGAGCCCAAGAGTACGGGATCTGGTGCCTATTGCCCTGCATCTCAAGTTCCAGACAAGGGCTCCCCTTCCTAAGTGGAAAATTTGGCCGGATTTGAAAGCTGCTGATTGTCTCCCCCAGGCCAAGGCTTCTGCATTATACAAGTACTCCTTTCTTGGTTCGCTGTTCTCTCCCAGTAGGAGGTGTGGTCAACCTACTCATGGCTGCAGATTGTGTTTCATGTCAGTGGTCTCTGTTTACTCCAGGTGTCGTTGATCAGTTTCCCCTGGCAGCCTGTGCAGTGCCTACCATCACTACACTAACTGCCTTCTGGAAGCTGGATACCGTTCTGGACCTTGAAGTGTCTCTCATGCTGGTCTATGGCATTCTGTGGTTTCTTTAGCAACAGGGTTTTGCCTCAGGCTTAGGGAGGGTACCCAAGAGCTTTAACAGAATTCTCTCTTGTTGTTTTGGTCAACATCTCAGGGAAGGAACCGGTGGCTGGGACCAGGGGTTGTCAGACTGATCTAATTGTTCACAGGATTAGACTCTCCCCTACCACTCAAGGCCCCTCTTGCCAGTCGACTCCCACTACTATCTCAATAGGTTACAGTATGCTCGTGAGGATTTTATGTTTTTGAACCTAATATCATTTAACCTCATGCTTAAGCCATTCCCCTACCCCCATCCCTTACCCCTCATTCATAACCTCTCAGTTCTTTCTACTAGTCTGCGTAGAGTTTACGGTTATCCTGGTTAAGGACCGCATATGAGGGAGAATATGCGGCATTCGATTCTCTGTTCTTTTGAGTGTTCGCTTAGTAAGATCTGCTCGAAGTCAGACCATTTTTTCCTAAATTTTGATATGTCATTTTTCCTTTCAGCTAAGTAAAATTCCATTGTGTAAATATACCACATTTTCTCTGTCCATTCCTACATGGATGTGCATTTGGGTTGATTCCAATACTTGGCTATTATGAATTGAGCTGCTATAAATATAGTTGTACAAATGTTTCTGTGCGGCGAGCTCCTCGACCAGCGAGGAAGAACAACCACGACTTGAGGATCCTTCTCAAATCACACTTTTAATGGAGAGCCTTTTGATTGAAGGGGGAGCAGGAAGCGAGGGGCAGGAAGCGAGGGGCTCCGAACGCTAAGAAGCAGTTGCTTTTATAGGGAAAAGGGACACGGATCGCCCCATGATTGGCTGACTCCTGCTTACCACCTCCAGGCGCCATGGGATTGGCTAGGTTCAGTTATATTCTCAAAGCATTGTCTAATATGGAGTTGTTTCCCGGCTCCCTGCAGTTCCCCCTTTTAGTTTATGTTGGCAACAGCATCTCATACCCAGAATAACAGCACTATGCCAGGCCACAAGTTTTTATCCAATCTGGTCCCTACCTCATGATGTGTTGACCGATTGAGGATGTATTACATGTGACAATTGTCTACACACCTTCCCATGTGCAATGGACTAGACAGTCCCAGGGGTGCAAAGGCTGTGTAGGACAACAGGGCTATTGTCTACATACCTTTCCGCGTGCAATGGATCAACCAATCTGGCGGGTGCAAAGGCTATGTGAACATCATGCACTTTTTAGGGCAGAGAGCCATACCTGGGGGGGGGGAGCCACACTCCAAAGCGGCCAATGCTTGCGATATCACTACCTTGTCCCTTCTGGTTCAGGCGTGCAGGTGACAGACCAACCATAGGCACAACACGCATCCTCCCAGGCAGCATGCAAAAAACATCCCTATCCCCACCCAGTCTTCTGTGGGGGCAGGGCATCATTTGGGAGCAGCTGCTTCAAGTCCTGTCGTTTGTAAAGATAACTGCACTCTGGACCTTTAGAAGACATGGGAGGCAGCTTGCATCCTCAAGAGTCCCCACATTCCTGTAAAGAAGCACAAATATCTTGCTTTGCGGGTATTCATGTGGGGCAGGTCTCCCCAATGGCAAAGACATAGCCAAATCCTCTCCCAGGTCCTTGGCAACCTTGTGTGGGGGTCTCACTCCTAAACTTATATAATTCCCCCCTCTCTTGAGGATATTCCAATTGCTGTTGGGACATGGGGACGAAGAAATCTCTCTCTCTTGTCTATTTCCTGCTGAATAGGACACGAAGTTAAGGCAACTGGGGGTATCCCTTAGAGAGGGGAGGGTCCCTATCTAAGGCCCAAGAGAGAGACCCATTAGCCATATTACACATTGCCAAGATTTTGTCCTGTCTCACATTGTGAGGCAGGAGGTAGGGTGACTTCCCCAGATGTGGGGAGTTTTCTATATAGGGTGTCCAGTTCACCGTCAGGTTGCTGTCCACTATGGAAACTCAGATCCATCCCCAAAATTGTTCACTGAATGGCATCATAGCATCTGATATGGTCTGAGATGGTTCCTGTATGGCTTGCAAAGCATAAGACATATATTAATAGTTATCAAGAGAAATAGATATAGCATTTTATTTCAATAACAGTACAAGTGTTACTATAGACAAACATAGTTTTGAAGCATTTTCAGCAATAAGTCCAAATATAGAGATCTAACCTGGAAGTCACCAGATCCAGAGCAGTCTAAAAAGACAGTATCTATGTTTGAAAACATACCAATTATTCAGGAGGGTTTGGAAACTCAGTGTAGAGGCTGAAATAGTTTTCCTCAGATGTCTGAACTTGTATCCTGGAGTAGGGAATATATCTTAAAGAGTTAGTTTAAATACATAAAATAAGACAATTGTTGAAATAATATCTTAGATGGAGACTCTGTGATTATCCACAATGAAGCAGAGTCCAGTCCTGTTAAATCAGAACAGCTGAATTCTAATATCAATCTGATTTTGAAAAAGAAAACATGTGACAACCAATGTTGTTAGCCTAACATTAGGCCTTAATTAACCTTATATATAGTAATGATTCTTAAACATAAGACAATTATGTTTTATCCATAACAGAAATTATATAAAAGCTTAAGTTCCTTCAACCTATTTACCTAATAGGAGGATAGAAGCCACAATGACTGAAGTCCAATGATGACCACCTGGTAGTATTAGCATAAACAAATAGACCCATCTCCT
>PVHP010032242.1:0-20451 GCA_004024765.1 Zapus hudsonius | reverse complement strand
GATAGCTCAGTCTGTAAAGTGTTTGCCTTGCAAGCTTGAGGCCCTGAGTTTGACCCCCAGAATCCATATTTTAAAAGTCAGTCATCGTGGCACCCAATTGTAATCCAAGTACCAGTGAGGCAGAAATCTCTGGGACTCCCTGGCCAACCAATCAGTCTAGCCCACTTGGCGAGATCCAGGCCAATGAGAGACCTTGTCTCAAAAAAAAAAAAAAAAAGATGGATAAACCCCATCTTTTCCTGAGGAAAGACATCAGAGGTTGTCCACTGACCTACACACACACACACACACACACACACACACACACACACACAGAGTCAAAGACTAGGGACAAAGTCTCGGTCATAACCTTGAGGTTCTATCTTCTCTTCTACCCACTTCCCTTCCCTCCATGGGACTAACAGGCAGAGCATTTACTGATCCTGGGACATTGGGGGGAGGCTGATTCACGCACCATGTTGCCTGTTCCCACAGAAATTCCAAACGTTATCAACGCAACAGTGACTGTGATCGTCAAAGTGATTCACAGGAACTTCACGCAGGACCTGAACAACATGTCCTCTGAGGCATACAGGAATTTCACCGCACTCTTCCTGAGCCAGGTAAGAGCACGGTTGCCCCTTCCAGTGAGGGGGGCAGGCGCTCATCCGAGTTTCCCAGCTCAAGAGGCCCTGCTGCCCCCTCTCAGAATCCTGAGATGAAGTCCTCTTAGAGCTCCTACCCTTACCTGCAGCCTGGAAGAGGAACTTTCTGTCCCGAAGCCAGCCCAGGACTGCCCTGAGATAGGGCACGCTCCAGACCTGTGTGATATCTGCTGTTTCTTTCAGATGAGTAAAATTTACAAGGGCAAAGACCTTCCCCAGTTCAAAGATGTGATCATTAAGAAGCTGCTGTGAGTATATGGGGGATCCCCCTTCTCTCGTCCTGATATCTTGCTTTCTCCTTTCCTGAATGATCAGCACGTGGCTGAGCCAGAGGAAATCCAGCCCAACACCTGAGGACCCTGAGATAAAGCATTCAATATTCGCCTGCTCATTCATTCATTATGTCTATTCAATCACTTTTTCATTCATTCATCAATTCTTCATTTGTTTATCCATCATGGTTAATCACTTATCACTTGTTCACTCGTTCATCCATCGCTTGTTTTTCATCTATTCATCGTGGCTCTTCGTTCATGTGTGATTCATTCACTCATCCAACATTTTTCTTCATTCATTCATTCAAGAGACTTTCATCAGAGGCTAGCGAGGTTGTTGGAATACACTTGTAATCCTAGAAGTTGTGAGGCTGAGGCAGGAGGATCAGGAATATAAAGCCATCCTGGGCTACACTGGGCCAGCCTGAGCTATGCAATGAAGCCCTGTCTCAACAAAACAAAAAGAACCAAACCAGGCAAACTGTGCAGGGTGCTGGGACAGCCTGTCTGAGTCTTCCTGGAGCTCAGCAGGAGAACAGACAGTTCAATGGCTGTGCAGGCCAGTAAGAGCTCTGCTGAGGAACCTTAAGGGGCAGTGGGAGACAGCTCAGAAGCAGGCATGGTGAAGTGGAGGGAAATCTTCCTGGAAGATGCGACAACTAAATTACCATGAAGGGGGAAGAGGAATGAGGCAGGGCGAGGGAAGGGATGGAGAGAGAGTTACAGCAGGGAGAAGCAGTGAGGTGAGAGAGAGGAGGGGAGCAGACTCCAGGAATTTAGAGGTGGTGGACAGGTTGGAGAGATGGCTCCTGCTACATGAGCGTCGGCTGATAGTGTCTGATCTGCAGGGGAGGCAGCTGAGTCTGGCTGTGGGGTGGAGAATAGGTGAGCAGTAGTCTAGGCTGGGCTGCAAAGCCCAGAGACAGACCTGTGCAGAAGAAAAGGAATCCAATGTGAAAGATCTTGGGAGACCAGACCTGTGCAGAAGACTATGGGGATTTGTTGAAAGGGAAGGGGGTGAGGAATGACAATATAGTTCTTAGCTACTGGGGCATGGAGTATCCTGTGTTGGGACATTTAAGTTCCCCAGAAAGACTACCAGGCACGAGAATTGTCAATGGAAAGTTTTTTATAGCTGGCCAGCGGCTACACTGGGTTTCTAGCTCCAAGTGCAGCCTCAAGGCTCCCCCACATGCATCTTTTATACAGAAAACCCACATCCTCTAACAAAGATTTGAAGAGTCCCTAACAGTTCTATTCTGCAGCAGCAAGCCAAGCGGAAAGTTGCAGAAGCAAAAGAAAGCATTGCAGTAAAAGCTAAAACACAGGTTGCCATAACAGTAAGGTACAAGTTGACCTGTTCACAGACCACATCCTGGTGCAGCTGCCAAGCTCAACTTCAATTTCTTTACACCTGGGGCCAGGTGTAAATTAAGCTTCAGTTTACAAGATGGAGTCACTTATGTCTCCTAATGTTAGGCCTTGTCACACAGTGAACAGAAAGACAGTTGAGTAGGGTGGGTGTCTGGCTTCTCTATACAATGACCAGATGATTTTCCTTAGCTCAAAACCCTGAGCCACATCACTGACCATCTGATGAGGGCTTTGAGGTTGGAATCCTACATCGCTTGTGAGTGTGGGTACAAGCATGTCACAGTGTGAGGGTGAAGGTCACAGAATGACTTTTGGGCTTGAGACAGGGCTTCTCACTCTGGGTCTGTCTCTGCTACTGTTTCTTGCTGAATTTGCCACGAACTTCCATGAAATTCTGTCTCTGCTTCTCATCTTTCTGTCAGCATTCTGAGATTACAGAAGCTCAATATGGCTTCTGGGGCCTTTTATGTGGAGTCTGGGGATCAAACTCAGATATTCAGGTTTGAGCAGAGAGCACTTTGTCCACTGAGCCATCTCCCTACCCCTGGAGTCCATATATTTACATTTTGTTTTTCCAGGTAGGGTCTCACTCTAGCCTAAGCTGACCTGGAACTCACTTCGTAGTCCCAGGCTGGCCTAGAACTCATAGTAATTCTCCTACCTCTGCTTTCTGAGTGCTGGGATTAAAGATGTGCACCACCACACCCAGTATAGAAGCCCTATTTGTTTATTTATTTACAAGGAGAGAGAGAGGAAAAAAAGAATGAGTGTGCCTCTGTGAATATGGCTTTACGTGGGTATTGGGACTTGAACCTGGGCTTTCAGGCTTTGTAAACAAGCACCTTAACCACTGAACCATCTCTCCAACCCCAAATCTCTCTATTCTTAAATAGGACCTCATGTTTCCTCCTTCTCCCTCCATCTCTCCTTCCCTTTGCTTCTTTCAGATTTTTTCTTTTTTTCTTTTTTTGTTCTCTCAGATTTTTGAGACAGAGTCTATGTAGTCCAGGCTGGTCTTGAACTTGTGATTCTTTGTTCTCAGCACACCCCCCAGGAACCCTTCTTTCTCTCTCTCTCTCTCTCTCTCTCTCTCTCTCTCCCTGGTGCTGAGGACCGAACCCAGGGCCTTGTGCTTGCTAGACAAGCACTCACACCCCCTAGTCTCTCTTATCCATGCCTTGCCCTGCTGTTTGGGCCCTACTTGCTGGTGGGTGAGGGACATGGGGGAAACGATGGAACAACTCCTGCTTCCAGCAAAGGCAGCATCGTGGTGGAGAGTGACGTCGTCCTGGAGACAGAATACACCCCTGAGTATAAGACGGTGTTCAAAAACCTCAAGGAGATCGTGAAAGACAAGATCATGGCTGAAACCCAGAGAGGTGGCAGTAATATTTCCCAGTGCCAAGGTAGGTCCGCCCGAGCCGCCCTGGCATCGGTAGGAGGTCTTGAACTCTGCCTCCTCTTTCCTCTCATTCTTTACTCTTGGACCACCAGAGAGTCTTGAACCTCAGGACTCCAGAAACCACCCAGGGGTGGTAGGTCATGCCTGCAATCTCAGCACTCAGGAAGCTGAGGCAAGAGGATTGCCATGAGTTCAGAGCCAGCCTGGGCTACATAGTGAGTTCAAGGCTGATCTGGGATATAATGTGAGATCTTGCCTCCAAAAGAAAAAATTCAGAAACTGCCCCATGCCCCCCCTGATGCTATCCTGTTCCTGCCAGTGGCCGCGCCCCCCACGGCCAAGTGCCAAGTCCAAGGCCGAAGTTGTTACTCTCCACATCTCTTCCTTCATGTTTCCACTCACAGGCAGGGTGGCATGTCTGGGAAAGGCTGGGAGTGAGAGGAAGAAGAGGGGGATTAGGAGAAGGAGTGGAGGAGAGAGAAGGGAGGGGAGAAAGAGGAAATGGGAGGGAAAGGTGAAGGGGAGATAGAGAAGGGAAGAAAAGGTCAGAGGAGGAGAGGAAGAGAGAAGGAGGAGGAGGAAGAAGAGAATGAGGATGAAGATGAGGATGCAAATAGGAGGCAGGAGCAGGTGAAGGGAAGGAAAGAGGAAGAGGCGGAGAAAGAGGAGAAGGATGATGAGGAGGACCAAGGGGAGAAAGAGGAGGAGGAAGGGAAGGAGGAGAAATCTGGGGTGGAGGAAAGGGGTGAGGCCTAGATATCCCTAGAAAGGCAGAAGGAAGCATTTCTGGGTTTTGTTTATTTCTTTATTTTTCCTCCCACCTATCCTCATCTATCCTGGGAAGACTCCATTCTGTGCTACAATGCGAACGTCACCATTGTGAACACTCCAAGGCTTAGCTTTGACCCTGAGGGTGAGTAGCTATGTTGAGCTGTGGGCAGAAGAAGGGTGGACACGGGTGGTAAACGGGGCTGCAGGGCGGGCTTTAGCCAGACTGATGCATGCACCCATCCCTCACCCCAGAGCAATGCACCCAGAAAGCTGCCCCGGGCTTTCGACAGCACTACTATCCCGATGAGCTGCAGGGGAAGCTGACCTGTGTGAACAGATGCACCCAGGGGACAAAGTTGCAACTCAACTGCAACCCTGGATATTGCCAACTGCAACGCACTGGCCCCCGATGCATGTGAGTGCCCGACCCCTCAAGCCTCCCACCCAGTTCCTCCCGGCCCCCACAGCCCACCATGGGGCTGGGATCACAGGCCTGCAGCGCTGTTCCCTGAAGGATGTCTTTCCTACCTGTGGGTCACAGGGCTTCTTACTCCGACCCCATACTGCATGGCCCCCAGTTGCTAGGTGGGCCCGTGGCATGGGGTAAATGACAAGTGCTTCCCTCAGTGGCAGAGCTTGGAAGGCACCCCGTCCCTCTTCTGCATCTTTCCTCTACCTGGGAACCCCATCACCCTCCACCCCCATAAGAGTGATGGGTGGACACACATTATAGATATAGGTCTAGGGCCCAGCCAGCCCTTCCAGGAAGACTCAGGTTATCTATTTCATATATTTATCACCCATCACTTTCTGTGTTCCCTCTACCCACCCTTCCTTTCATCAGTTCCCTGGAAGCCTAGTGGTGAAGATTTGGTGCCTTCACCCACCTTCCTTCCTTCCTTCCTTCCTTCCTTCCTTCCTTCCTTCCTTTCTTCCTTCCTTCCTTCCTTTCTTTCTTTCTTTCTTTCTCTTTCTTTCCTGCTTCCCTCTTTCCTTCCTTGCCTGTTTCTTTCTTCCCTCCTTCCCTTTCTTTTCTTCCTTCCATCATTTTCTCCTTTCTTTTCTCATTTTCTTTCTTCTTTCCTTCCTTCCTTGCATTCCCTTCCTTCTTTCTTTCCTCTCTTCCTTTCTCCCCCTTTTTTCCTTTCATTACATTTTTAATTGAGACAGGATCTCAAAGAATAGTGGGTTCCAGACCCAGGCTGCCCTCAGACTTGAAGCAATTGTCCCTGCCTCAGTTTCCCAGAGCTGGGATTATAGGCCTAAACCACCACTTAGCTACATCAGTAATTTCTCTTAAACTATCTAGCCATTAGCTGTGGCTGGATGCTCACATGCCAAGGTCATAAACTAAAGTACAGAAGATAAAACACAATACGAAGCCCATCGGAGTGCCAGCTGATGGATATAACATCACGTGGCTGGGGTGGCACCCAGCTCCCTGGATCCTGCTGAGTTCTAGTCTCCCCCTTCCCCAATTTACGGAGTCAGGGATCCAGGCTTCCTGGGCACCCAGCATTCACACTCAGGAGAGAGATACCTGGGTTCCTGGGCTCCTGGGCTTTAGGTATTAAAATTCCCTTCAGGAAATGGGAAGCCAAGAGGAATGGCCTTACTCAGTGTGTGTCCACAGATGCCCGAACACGGATACCCACTGGTACTGGGGAGAGACCTGTGAGTTGAGAACCAGCAAAAGGCTCGTGTACGGGCTGGTGGGCACCGGGATGGCGGTACTGCTGCTCCTGGTGGTCCTAGCCATCTTCTTTGGCAGATCCCAGAGAAAACTGCACAGGTGAGCTTGTGGGGTCAGTGACCATGGATGCAGACAGAGGGGACAGGCTGGGGAGCAGCCACTGCGAATATCCCAAGGTGCTGTTTATTACAGCCCAGCTGTCAAAGAAGCCAGCTGAGGACAAACGGGAAGGCCGGCCACTCCCATCCTGGGGCATTGCCAACGATGGCCTTCTGATAGGATAATTGTGCTGGGCTGAGAAATGGAAACAGAAACTTAAAGTTATATGATGAAATTACCTCGGCCTCGGAGCCGCACCGCTACCACTGGAGAGCTGGGTCGAGCCATCGGGGGCCCGTCTCCTCCAGCTGCATTTGGGGTTAGATACGCCTTCAAGGACTGCCAAGCATAATGCCCGGCCTCAAGTGGGCAGTCCACGGAGCTATTACATGGCCCTAGTTCATTATTTGTTTAGCTTTTTGTGTTAGTTACCTTTCTCATTGCTGTGACAAAAGCAATTGAAGGAAGAAGGAAGGAAGGAAGGGTTTATTTCAGTTTACAGTTCAAAGTTACAGTACATGAAGGCGGGGAAGACGGGACTGCAGCAGGAGAAAGAAATGGTTGGTCACGTGGCATCCACAGTCAGGATGTAGATGAATCCCAGTTCTCAGGTGGCTTTCTGTTCATCATTCAGTCTGGGACCCCAGCCTGTGAAATGGTGTAGCCCACAGTTAAGGTGGCTTTCCACCTCACTTAGCCTAATCTAGAACTTTCCTCCCAGGCATGCCCAGAGGCTAGTTTCCAGGTAATTCTAGGTCCTGCCAAGTTGGCAATCGATATCCACCATGGCTGTGTTTCATGTACCCCAGCTGGCCTTAAACTCACTAAACAGCTGAGGCTGGCCTTGAACTCCTGATCCTCCTGCCTTTACCTCCTGAGTGTTGGGGTTTATGTGGTTCTGGGGGTGGAACCCAGGGACTCATGCATGCTAGGTAAGCACTCTACCCACTGAGTTACACTCCTGGCCCCACGATGCTCCTGTTTCACACCTGAGGGAAACTGAGGTCCACTAAGAGACTGAAGGACACCTGGGAAAACAGGCCGCTGCCCTGGAAAGTGGAGGTCACTGTTCTCTCATACTCCACCTCCATTACTTTGAAGGCCAGGGCTGACAGTGCCCTGGGGAAGGTTCAAGGTCAGGGTGTGCTGAGTCCCACCCTCCATCTCCGGCTACTTACAACACTACTGTTTGCAGGCAAGAGTGCAATTTCTCTCAAGAATGGCAGAAAGAAAGCTTTCCTGGAACCTTCCAGAACCTTGGCATCTGGGAAGGTAACTGTCCTCAGAACATGGGTAGGGAGCAGGGAAGGTGCTCTAGCTATGGGGGTGGGGGGGTCACAGGTATCCTTTCTGTCTTGCTGTGGCCCTGGTGACAGTCCACCCGTGTCTGTCACTTCATCCTGGTCCACACATAACTGCTCTTCCATGTCCCTCTGACCCCTCCCTGTAGCCTCTCACTGACCCTCTGCCCTTTTTTAACTTCAGTACCTTTCTCTCTCTCTCTCTCTCTCTCTCTCTCTCTCTCTCTCTCTCTCTCTCTCTCCTTTGTACACACTGCACTGCTATCTGGAAGGTTCCACTCCCTCTTATCTCTGCGAGCTCCAAAACCCAGTTCAGACCTGCCCCCTCCAGGGAGGCCCCTTTGCCCTTCAGCTTCTTCGGGAGCTCAGGGGCCCCTGGGGCTGTGTGCACCCAAGTTTCTGTCCCCAGCAGTATGGCCGTCTTTACCAGGCCCTGCCCCAAGAAAGCCCCAAGAAAGCCCAGGCTGCCCACTTGCCCAGTTCTGGTTTGTCTGTTTTGAATGTGTGTGTGCAGGTGTGCATAAGCGTGTGTGGAGATCAGAGGACAACCTAGAGATGTCATCCTGAGGAACACCATCACCTTCTTTCTGAGACAGGATCACTCACTAGCCTGGAGCTCATCAATTAATCTCTGCCTCCCCAGTCCTGGGATTACAAATGTGTGCCAACACGCCTGGCATTTTTTTACATGGGTTCTGGGGATTGAACTCAGGTCCTCATGCTGCCAAGACAAGCACTTTACCAGTTGAGCTGTCTCTTCCCTAAGCTCTGTTAATTGATTTGCTAGCTTGGTTGGAACAGGGTCTCATTATGTAGCCCAGGCTAGCCTGGAGCTTGTTTTAAAACCTCAGCCTCCCAAGTAGCTGGGTTGTGTTTCAAGTGGCCTGAGGGGGTCAACATGGATGTTGAAGACCAGGTGACAGGATGAGGAGGCTCAGGGGACAGGAGGTGAGGAGCAGCCAGGAGGGGCAGTTTGGAGGGGAGCTGGATAGCTTCGGGCTGGAGAGGGGATCAAGAAGTTCCAGCAAGATGGTGGCCAACATCTGTCTGAGTTGCAGAGCCAGGGGAGTAGCAGATGTTGGGGCGTAAGGAGTTGAGGGCTTACTGGGGTGCTGAGGGGGATGAGCTGTGACCTAACGGTGGCACCAGGGGACTAGGTGGGAGAAGGTGAGCATGGGAACTGAGGAGAGCAAGGGACAGGCCTTCTGGAACCATCTAGAATGCAGGCATTACAGGAAGTTCTCAAAAAAGCAGGTGAAGAATGGCCGAGACATGCAGGTGATCCAGGCTTGGGCCTGAGTTCAGGAGTTCAGGAGGTTCTGTAAGTCTCAGGAAGCGAGTGTTGCACGCCAAGGGCAGGGATGGAGGGCAGATTCCCAGGAGAGCAGGGCTCTGTCTGCTGTGGTTATTGTTGATACGGGGCTGGGAGGGGTTGTCATCATCTGTGACTCAAGTGCCTACGTCATACTCCACCCCAAAGTGGTACCTCACACCTGTGGTAATAGCCCCAACCTCTCCATGGCTGTGACCTTTGACCATAGGTGACATGGTTCAGGGAATTGCTATTCTGATCCCCTCCTGTCCCTCGGTCACCCATCAGATCCACCAACCTCGCATCAAGGAGCTTAAAAGCAGAAGCATTCCCTTCATTTTCATGAAACTCCCTCCTTCCTGGATATCTCCCAGAATCCTCTGGGGCTGCTCATAACTCCTTGTCTCTCCCCTGCAGGACAGAATCTGAAAGGTGACAAATTCAGCCTTGAGAAAGGGTACAGCCACATCCGCCCCTCCCTGCAGAAGGTGGACCCCAACCCTAAGGTGACTCAGCTAAGAGCTTCCCCTACTTTGGCGGTTACCCCACCCCCCTGAGGTTTCCCCACCTTCACCCCTTGTCTTCATCTGTCTCTCCCACCCTTGCAAGGTCCACTTTCCTCTGAGGCCCAAGATGGTGACAGACGCTCCCTGAGATGGACAGTGGTGTCCCTCTCATCTGCAATCCAGCTTGACAAGAAAGCAACCAACAGCCCACAACAGGTGTCCCTAGCTGGTCAAGAGGACGCCCATGCCAGGACCCCACAGCACTGTGATCCACTCTGAGGTCCACAGTGAACAGACCTTGCCTGTGTGTACCTGCCAGGGCCCGTGAGAGAGATGCCATGGGCCCCAGCTCCTCCTGCAGTGACCCTACCTTCCAAGAACCTAGACACTTGCCTTCCTTACTGGCTAGGTACCACCCCACTCTGGAATTTCCTTGTCAATAAAAGTAATTCTTCAATGCACAGTGATGTGAGAGAGGCTTTCTTTCCTTCTTCTGAAATGGATTGGTCATCAGCTTCCATCTAAGGGCGAGGAGAAGGTGTAGGGGAGGGGAAAGCTGTCTTTCTTGGAGAAAACAAGACTCCCATCAGAACTGAATACCCTTTCTTATCCCTTCCCATGAACCATTGCCTGCTCTGGACAGCAGGGCAGGGCCAGGCCCACCTCTAAGGCACATCAGCCCTGGGTCAGGCCTCAGAGACAGACGATCTCACATCCAAGAGTGTGGGGTGGGGGCTGGCTCTGCTGCCCTTCACGATGGACAAGGTCACTCCAGGTAATCATAGGAGGTTATATGCTTACCTCTGAACCTAAAATCCAAGAACTCTGAGCTGTCCCAAGTCTGGGCCCTAGATCAAGTGGAGTCATAACTTGTACTCTATGTCTTGCTGGAGTGCTTATAGGACAGAGAGAGGCATGGAAAGGGGGGGTGTCCTCGTCGGCACTGGAGTAAAACCCAGAGTGTCCCCCTTTGCTACTTAACTCTCATTCTTCCTGTCCTTCTCCCTGTGAGGGGACACCTCTCCTCCCTGCTCCCTAGTTGCTAAGAGCCCTGCGCTGCCTCTCTATTGGGGTGATAAATGTAACGACACACAAAGCCATTTGCTGTTTGGCCAGAAGAGACAACCCCTCCCTCTGCCCTTTGGCCTGGAGTGGCCCTCACCCCTAGTCATAGGGATGATTCCGGATTGACTCCACTTCGCATTGGCCCCCAGGACCTCAATATCTCAGGGGGCAAAGGTCTCCTAGCCCTTTTTATTTCTGGGGTTCTCTGGCTGCGCATTCATTTGCCCGCTCCTACGAGGAGTGAAGGGCAGACACTATGTCGAGGCAGATGACATTGGCGCTCTGCCTGCTGGCTCTCTTCCTCCAGTTCCTGCCCCATTGCATTGCTCAGCAAAGAGGTGAGTAATCAATCCCCTGTGTGGTCCTCAGAGCCCTTCTCCACAAGCCTGAATGCCTGACCTGCCAAGCCTCAGGGCAACGTTGCCTCCTGGGGAACCTTCCAGCTGGAGCTGAGCATTAGTGTCCCCAGAAATGAGACTGGGGGTGTGGATCAGTGGTGATCTGCCTAGAATCCCCCAGTGAGGGGCTGGGACTTGGCTCAGTGGTAGAGTTCCCGCCTAGAATCTCCCAGTGAGGGGCTGGGATGTGGCTCAGTCGTAAAGCAGGTCCCTAGACAACTCTTTCCCTAGTAAGCTGTGAGAAAGAGCAAGGCTTCAGAGCCAACTCTATCTCTCTGACCTGTGACCACTTTAGGAATTGAGCGTTAATAACACCTGTTTGTTGATACAGTTGCAATCAGAATTAAGCAGACTCTTTCAGACAGGATCCTTGGCAGGAGGCAGATGCCTGACCCATGTTAGAGGCCATGCCCACCTACTATCTTTCCACGTATGTGCAGTGGGAGACAAGGGGAGTGGGGAGAGGTAAGGCAGAATTTTGCTAAGTAGCTCAAGCTGACCAGAAACTTTCTTTTTAAATATTTTATTTATTTATGTGTGTGTGTGTGTGTGTGTGTGTGTGTGTGTGTGAGAGAGAGAGAGAGAGAGAGAGAGAGAGAGAGAGAGAGAGAGAGAGAGAGCATGCCAGGGTCTCTAGCCACTGTAAACTAAGTCCAGATACATGTGCCACTATGTGTATCTGGCTTTATGTGGGTATGGAGGAATTGAACTCAGGTCATTAGGCTTTTCAGGCAAGCGTCTTAACCGCTGAACCATTTCTCCAGCCCTCTTTTCCTTTCCTTTTTTTTTTTTTCGAGGTAGGGTCTCACTCTAGTCCAGGCTGACCTGGAATTCACTATGTAGTCTCAGGGTGGCCTCGAACTCACAGCCATCCTCCTACCTCTGCCTCCCAAGTGCTGGGATTAAAGGCGTGTGCCACCACGCCCGGCTTCTTTTTGTTTTAAATATTTATTTATTTTCAAGGAGAGAGTGAGAAAGAGAGAGAGAATTCACCAGGGCCTCCAGCCACTGCAAATGAATTCCAGATGCATGCGACACTTTGTGCGTCTGGCTTTATGTGGGGAATCGAACTGGGTTGTCAGGCTTGCAGGCAAGCGCCTTAACTGCTGAGAAATCTCTCCAGCCCTGACCTGAGACTTTCTATGTAGCCCAGACTGGCCTTGGGTTCCTAATCATCCTGCCTCAGTCTCCCAAAGTCTGAGAGTACAGACATGTGCTACCAGGTCTGGCTTTCAAGGGCCTTCTTTCTATGATACACAACTGCTGGTTCTTCTTATTTTGGGTTTCATTGAATTGCCCCGGCTGGCCTTGAACCCACTCAGTTCTGCCTCCTCTAACTTTTGTCCTGGCATGTCTGCATCCCACCCCTGCCCTGTTGCCTTGTGTCCTGATGATGTCACAGGTCTGCAGACATAGCAGTTCAGCACCCCAGGTTCTAATCCTGTTATAAAACAGCTGTGTGTCATAGGCCACTTCATTTCTGTCTGCCTCATTGTTTCCCCTGAGAAGACAAGAGTTGGACTGGCTCTAGTGGGGCAGGTGTGTCACCTCAGCCACTCAGGAAGTTGAGGGAGGAGTCTTGAAGGTTTAAACCTGCCTAAGCAAAGTAGTGAGACCCTGTCTCAAAAGAGGGCTTAGTATCTAGCTCAGCACTAGAGCCTTGCCTAGAATCCCCAGTGAGGGGCTGGGCTGTGGCTCAGTGGTAGAGCTCCTGCCTAGAATCCCCCAGTGAGGGGCTGGGGTGTGGCTCAGTGGTAGAGCTCCTGCCTAGAATCCCCAGTGAGGGGCTGGGGTGTGGCTCAGTGGTAGAGCTCCTGCCTAGAATCCCCCAGTGAGGGGCTGGGGTGTGGCTCAGTGGTAGAGCTCCTGCCTAGAATCCCCAGTGAGGGGCTGGGCTGTGGCTCAGTGGTAGAGAGCTTGTCTAGAATCCTCCAGTATCTGGCTGATGGGGGTGTGGCATACTTGCTTAGGATGTATGAGACCCTAGATTGAATTCCTATTACAAATAAATAAAAATAGCACAAGAAAGTTTGGAGTCTCCTTGTGCACACCTGAATAAGTGTGTATCTTTCGGTCAGAAAATAACCCAAAGTTCCTTGGATATGGCTGGCCAGTGAGCCCCAGAGCTTTACCTGACTCTGTCTCGCTAGTTCTCAGACTATGAGCTCATACCACCAAGTTGGTCTTTTTCCATGTGGGTTCTGGGTGTGGCGCTCAGGTCTTCTTGCTTGAAAGAACTTTACTAAGCCATCCCCAGCCCCAGTGGTTGGAGTCTCTAAGGATCCTACTAACTGAGCCTACTTTGGGCTTCATGGCTCTGCAAGCCAGGCTCGGAGTATCCGCTAATGACAGTAGGTCCTAGTCAGACCTCAGGAATTCCCTCTGTTCCCCCATCCCAGGCCTGCTCTCAGGGAAGGAAGAGGGGAAACCAAGGTAGGCATGGATCCCATGAGCTTCAGCATTTCCACCCTGCTCTGCTGTCACCGTGGGAAGGCCAGGCTGGGAAGAGAGAGGACTTGCTAGGAAGAAATGGAGTTGTCTTACTGGGCAAAAGCTGTCTTCATTATAGGCTCACCTTGGACTTGATCTCATTTTGTCAGGGGTGGTGGCCCCGAGGCCACAGCCCTTGCCCAGGTCTTCTTTAAGGAAGACTTAGAGTGGGGGATGGGAAGAGATATTTGAGCTCCTGTAGGACTCAGTGGTGCAGAACTTCCTAGAACCCTCTCAGCCTTCCACTCCCCGCCATGTCTCTGCTTCTCGTTCCTCTTGCCATTTCTCCTCTATCTCCTCTCCACAGCCTCCCTGCTTTCTCCCAGCCTCTCCTCCATGCTGGAACCTACTGATCTCTAGCCTCTATCCCTCCCTCTGCAAGCTTCCAGACTCTCTGTTCCTGCTCTTCGGGATTCTATACTGCCCGCTCTGAGCCTGGCATCAGCTGGTCTCTAGGGCCCTGGTCAGCTTCGAGTAGCATCTAATCCATCCATGACCCCTCTCTAGGGACACAGAGCACTATTCCTGTCCATGGCAACTGAACTTGGTGATACCAGGTTAGGGTGTGGCCTGCATAAACAATTCAGTGATCTCTGCCCTGTCCTCCCTGGAGAGATACTTGTCACCTTCCCTGCTATCTGGATATATGGCTATCAATGAAACATAGTGTCCCCTGGGCTGGCCCAGCCCTGATTTGCCTGAGCAATTACCCTCTCAGCCTCACATACTGCATGAAGATAACTAAGGCCTGGAGTTCTGTCACCTGTCCATAACATGAGTCTCTCTTCTCGTCACCTTTTACCTGTCCCTGGCATTTCACTTGCCCCTGTCATCACCTGGCTCTTGCCATCACAACTCACAATCCAGGTGACTAAGAGCAGCAGACACTTCTTATCTTACAGGTGGACTAGAAAAGGTCAACAGGGTCCCATGCTTTAGAAGACCCTCGGGAAGGGTCTGTCTCATTATTCTCTCCCAGGCTGGTGAATGCTGGCCATCTGGCATTTCTTGGCATGTAGATGCATCACTTCCTGTGTGTGCATTTGTCTCTGTCTCCACATTTCCTCCCATCTGCGAGGGTACCGGTGATATTGGATGAGGGCCCACGTTAGTGACTTCAGTTTAGTGAGAGATCGAGCAAAGGTTGCATCTTCGAATATGGTTACCTGAGGAGCTAGGGCTTTAATTCAGATAACAGAAAAGGAACGAGAGGAGACCAGCAGAGTAAAAATGAAGGGGCTTACTTTTTCCTCCCTTCCCAATCCCCTCTTCCCCCTTTCTCAATTCTCTCTCCCTTTTTTAAAAATTTTATTTATTTATTATTTGCAAGCAGAGAGAGATAGAAGAGAAACAGACGGAATGAGCATGCCAGGGCTTCTAGCCACTGCAAATGAACTCCAGATGCATGCACCTCTTTGTGCATCTGGCTTGATATGGGGACTGGAGGATCAAACCCAGGTTGTTCGGCTTTACAGGCAAGTGCCTTAACCATTGAGCCATCTGTCCTTCCCCCTCCCTTAATTTTTGGTGTGTGTGTGTGTGTGTGTGTGTGTGTGAGAGAGAGAGAGAGAGAGAGAGAGAGAGAGGATAACTTCAGGTATCTTTGCCTTCCATCTTGTTTGAGGCAGGGTCTTTTATTGTTCACTGCTCAGTTTGCCAGAGTTTTGTCTTTGCCTCCTATCTCATTTTAGGAGGGGTTGGGATGACAGGCACTCACCACTGTTGTCCTGCTTTACAAGGGTCCTGGGGATTCAAACTTGAGTCGTCTTGGTTATGCAGCAAGTGCTTCTACCCACTGAGCTATCTCTGCCTTCCCCCCAAGCTATCTCTGCTTGCTTTACTAGCTGGACCAGATAGTGAGGTAAGCTGGTGGGAAAAAGCAGTGAGTGACGTCACCAGTTCCTGTCTCCTCTTTCCCTCAGTCTCCTTTCATGGGCAGGCAGCTGCCTTGCATGCTTGAGCCTAACACGAAACCCTCCCCTTCCAAAATCCACCCACACAATCTATTTCTCTTTAATTGGTTAAAATTCAGGGTAAAAAAACCCAAAAAACTCATAAAAATGGAATCAAGCTGGATGTAGTGGCTCACACCTTTTATCCCAGCACTCGGGAGGCAGAGGTAGGAGGATTGAAGTGAGTTCGAGGCCATCCTGAGACTACATAGTGATTTCTAGGTCAGCCTGGGCTACAGTGAGACCCTACTTCAAAAAACAAAACCAAAAAAAAAACCAAACAAACAAACAAACAAAAAAAATAGAATCAAGGGCTGGAGAGATTGCTCAGTGGTTAAAGCACTTGCCTGCAAAGCCTAACAACTGGGGTTGATTCCCCAGTGCCCACGTAAAGCCAGATGCACAGAGTGGTGCATACATCTGGTGTTTGTTTGCAGCTGCTGGAGGCCCTGGTGTGTCCATTCTCATTCTCGCTCCTTTAAAATAAATAAAAAAATATATATAATCGCGTCAGGTGTGGTCATTCACACCTTTAAACCCAGCACTCAGGAGGCTGAGGTGGGTGGATTGCCATGAGTTTGAGGCCAGCCTGGAGCTACAGAGTGAGTTCAGCCTGGGCTACATTGAGGCTCTACTTCAAAAAAAAAATAATAAGATGGAGATAGTTTGAGGAAGACACCTGCACTAACCTCTGCCTCCAGACTATTCCCACATGTGCACACGTGTACCTGCACACGCATGGTACCCATACATATACAAGCATGTACACATGTGCACATGCGTAAACACGCACATGTGCCACAGGAGAAGAGTAACAACAACCAAAACCAGAAGCAACATGAAAACCACTGGAGGAGTGGTCACAGAGGAGGGTGGAGACGGACATGGGCACCGTGGTGTGCCTGGTACCTTCTGTCCCCTGTCTTATCTCTCTCCTCAACCCCTTACCTCTGTAGAGTTAGAACATGCCCGTCTCCCTCCTCTTCCCACTCCTTGGGAGTCAGTGGGGTCAGGACTGCTGGGAAGGGTGGACTCCCTCTGAGTGCCAGGCAGGGATGGAATGGGCTGGTTCCAGGAAGCCCGGCTATGAACCTGGACCTTTGATCCACCTCAATTATAGGACAACTGGTCCTGGGAGACATCGGGCCCTCTTAGTCACCATTACAATACTTTGCTTCCTTATCCTGACCTGCCCCCCAGTGTCCCTGAGCTGAACAACTTCAGTCAATTTATAGGTCTGAGACGATGGGCCTGGGCCCGCTCACCTGGCTCCAGGTAATGCGTACCTATAAACTCAGCACTAGGGAAGTAGAGGCAGGAGGATAAGAGTGCAAGGTCAACCTCAGCCACCTAGTGAGTTCCAGGACAGCCATGAGACACTATCTCAAAACAAAGCAATATGGATCTGCAGGGCTGTCTCCTCAGCACTTAGGAGACTGGGGCAGGAGGATTGTGAGTTCAAAGCTAGCCTGTGCCACAGAGTGAGACTGTCTCTAAACACAACCAAAGGGAACAACTTTAATGCAAGGGCGCTTCATTTCATGAAACCAACCTAGGGGCCCTTCTAACCACAAGACCAGCCTTAAAGTTTGCAAGGTCCACTGCTGGTTATGACCATTGATGGGGGGTGAGGGCTTTGTTACTGCCCTGGGAAAATCAACCCCTTAAGGGAACTCATTTAAAATGACAATGAAATATTAATAGGAACAATAGTGAGACAAGAGTTTTTAAAATTTTTATTGATAGCTTCCATACTTATAAACACTAAGCCATTATATTTCCTCCCTCGTATCTCCTTCCCCTCTTAATTAGTCTTTATTTTGTTTTGATGTCGTCATCTGTTCCTCCTATTATGAAGGTCTTGTGTAGGTAGTGTCAGGCACTGCAAGGTCATGAATATCAAGGCCATTTTGTGTCTAGAAGTTTGGGTTGTAAGCAGTCCTACCCTCCCTTTGGCTCTAACAATCTTTCTGCCACAATGGACCCTGAGCCTCAAGAGGTTTGATAGAGATGTCTCAGTACTGAACACTCCACTGTCACTTCTTCTCAGCACTATGGTGTCTTTTGAGTTATCCCAGTGGTCACTGCCATCTGAAAAGAGAAGTTTCTCTAGCCAAAAATGAGAGTAGCATTATTATATGAGTATGAACATTTTTAAGTGCTTATAAAGCAGTTTGATGGGCATAATATATGTATTTAGTTAGACAACAGCAGGCATTTCTCCCCTAGGGCTCATGACCTCCCCCACCAGGCTTTTGATTAGGTCTTCAGTACCTGCTCCCTCCCATGGAGTGGGCCTCCAGTCCAATTAGAGAGTGGTTGGTTTTCCCCATAACAGACATGCCACTATTGCACCAGTTGGCACATTTGGCCTGGCTGACCAGTCTTAAGGTTTTCAAGGTCCACTGCTGTTTACCACTGTTGATGACTTCTGTCTCTCATAGGGCTGCAGGCAGCCATAGCTTTTACTCGCTTTCTGTCAGCTGGTTAACAGGGAGGAGGTTTTCAGCTCAGCGCCAGCTTGATTTCGCAGAGACCTGCAGCCCAAACCTGTGTGGTCTTTAGCAATAGGGTCTTACCATGTCATTCTGGTGAGTGACCATGAGCCTTGGCATTGGCCTGTAATATTTTGGGGCCTCATGAGCCTCCCTGGTCAACTACTCACTGAAAGGTATCCCATCTCTGGCACTAAAACTTTTCTAGTAACAATCTGGCTTCTGGGTGTGCCATTATCCAAAGAAGTAGGTTTCCATATGGCTTATTTTAAACCTCTTGAATTTTGATTAACCCTCTTTCCCCTTCCTTTACTCAACCCCTTCCCCTGACCCCCCTTAGGACATTGCTCCCCTAGTAATCTGTTTATTTATTTACATATATATTATACCCTCTCCTTAATTCTCCCCCCTTACAGCCCCTATCTAGCTTTCTGGCCTCTACTACTGACTTTTACTCCAACTCACAGACAAGTCTAAGCATTTGTAGCCAGGACCCACATATGAGGGAGAACATGTGGTGTTTGGCTTTCTGGGCCTGAGTTACCTCACTTAGTATAATCCTTTCCAGATCCATGCATTTCCCTGCAAATTTCACAATTTTATTTTTTATCACATTGTATAAATGAACCGCATCTTCACTATCCATTCATCAGTTGAGGGACATCTAGGCTGGTTCATTTCCTACCTATTGTAAACAGAGCCGCATTGAACATGGAAGAGCAAGTATCTCCAGGGTAGTGACTAGAGTCGTTAGGATATATGCCAAGGAGTGGTGTAGCTGGGCCACATGGTAAATCTATTTTCAGCTGTCTCAGGAACCTCCACACTACTTCCCACCAGCAGTGTAGAAGGTTCCTATTTTTCCACATCCTTGCCAGCATTTATTGTCATTTATTTTCTTGATGGCAGCCATTCTGACAGAAGTGAGATGGAATCTCAGAGGAGTTTTAATTTGCATTTATTTCCCTGATTGCTAAGGAGGTAGAACATGTTTTTAGATATTTACAGCCCATTTGTATTTCTTCTTTTGAGAACTCTCTATTCAGTTCTGTGGCCCACTTTTGATTGGGTTGTTTGATTTCTTATTATTTAGTTTCTTGAGTTCTTTGTAGATCCTGGATATTAATCCTCTGTCAGATGTATAGCTGGCAAAGATTTTCTCCCATTGGGTAAGTTGTTTCTGTTCACAGTGTTCACAGCTTTTTAATTTTGTGAGGTCCCAATTATTGATTAGTGGTTTTACTTCCTGAGCAATTAGGGTAATGTTCAGAAAGTCCTTGCCTAGGCCAATATGTTGAAGTGTTTCTCCTACTTTTTCCTCTATCAGTTTCAAAGTTTCAGGTCTTATATTAAGGTATTTGATGCATTTGGACTTGATTCTTGTGCACGGAGAGAGATAAGGATCTATTTTCACCCTTCTACATATAGATATCCAGTTTTCCCAGCACCATTTGTTAAAGAGGCTATATTTTCTCCAATGAATATTTTTGGCCTTTTTGTCAAAAATCAGATGTCTGTAATTCTCTGGATTTGTATTAGAGTCCTCTATTTTGTTCCATTGATCTCTGTGTCTGTTTTTGTGCCAGTACCATGCTGCTTTTGTTACTATGTCTCAGTGATATATTTAAAATCGGGTATGGTGATACTGCTAGCCTTATTTTTGTTGCTTAGAATTGTTTTGGCTATTTGAGCTCTTTGATGCTTCCAGATGAGTTTTAGGATTTTTTTTTTCTATTTTGGTGAAAAATGTCATTGAAATTTTGATGGGGATTTCATTAAATGTATAGATTGCTTTTGGTAAAATTGACATTTTCACGATAGTAAGTCTTCTAATCCAAGAACAAACATGGAATGTCTTTCCATTTCCTAGTGTCTTCTGCAATTTCTCTCTTGAGTGTTTTAAAGTGTTCATTGGAGAGATCCTTCACTTCCTTGGCTAGGTATATTCCAAGGTACCTTTTTTTTTGAGGCATTGTGAATGGGAGTGTTTCCTTAACTTCATCCTCGGCCTGTTTGTTGTTAGTATATAGGAAAGCTACTGATTTCTGTGTGTTGATTTTGTATTCTGCTTCAATGCTAAAAGTGTTTATCAGCTCTAACAGTTTGTTGATAGTCTTCAGGGTCCCTTAAGAAAAGAATCATATCATTTGCAAATAATAATAATTTGATCTCTTCCTTTCTGATTTGCACCCCTTTGATTTGTGTCTCTTGCCTTGTTATTGCTATAGCTAGGACTTCCAGCCATAAAGCTTGCAGAGTCCACTGCTGTTGATCTTTGATAGCTTCTCTCTCCCAAAAGCTACATGAGACATAGCTCTTTCGAGCATTCTGACAGCCAGTCAACAGAGAAGAGGTTTCTGGACAGATTTTTTGGTTCCTCCTTTTTCTTCTTGTCTTTTAGTTATCCATGGATTAGGCTGCTTAAAGTTGTCCCAAAGCTAAATAATGTATATATCTCTGTGTGTTGCTGGGGATTGAACCCAGGGCTTTGCACATGCCAGGCAAGCATTAGATAGCTGAGTCAAACCCCAGCCCCTCATTGGGGGATTCTAGGCAGGTGGTCTAACACTGAGCCACTTCCCAGCTCCTCACTGGGGGATTCTAGGCAGGAGCTCTACCACTGAGCCACACCCCAGCCCCTCACTGGGGATTCTAGGCAGGAGCTCTACCACTG
>PVHP010032241.1:0-20443 GCA_004024765.1 Zapus hudsonius | reverse complement strand
GGACCCCTGAGCTTCCCTCCCGGGACCACTGGGCTTCTGACTCGGGACCCCTGGGCTTCCCTCCCGGGACCCTTGGGCTTCCCACTCGGGACCCCTGGGCTTCCCACCCGGGACCCCTTGCCTTCCCACTCAGGACCCCTGAGCTTCCCACCCGGGACCCCTGGGATTCCCACTCGGGACCCCTGAGCTTCCCTCCCAGGACCCCTGAGCTTCCCTCCCGGGACCTGGACTTCCCACCCAGGACCACTGGGCTTCCCACTCGGAACCCCTGGGCTTCCCTCCCGGGACCCCTGGGCTCTTCCCACCCGTGCCCTCTGGGACTCAATAGTTCTTTTGCATAATGTTAAATTTGAGGCAAGAACTGAGTTTCATTCAATGTCTAAGAAATGAGTGACACACGCCTTTAATCCCAGAACTGGGGAGGCCTAGGTAGGAGGATCCCCATGAGTTCAAGGCCAGCCTGGGACTAGAGAGAGAATTCCAGGTTAGCCTGGGCTCCCTTCCCGACCCTAACCCCAAAAAAGAAAAAGAAACGGGGATAGAAACACCTTCCACCTCGTGGATTCACTTCAGGTGAAATTTGCTTTCACAGAACCAAAGTTGCTGTTTATTGTAGATTTGACCTCAGAGACAGACGCTGCTGTCACAGAGCATCACAGTTGGTCAAGTGTACTTCCTGCCTGGCCTGAGACAGGGTCAGTGTGATACTAAATGAAACAATTTCACAAAACAAGTGTGTCCTCATCTTTTTCCCCCAGACTGTACCTTTTTAGCTAAGAAGCATGGAGGTACTTCACGGCAGGCCCCGCTGCTGCAGGGAGCTTGAAGGAGCTGACATATTGTCAGACACCTATTACTCCAACCAACTGCACACCCCACTAGAAGCAGTGACTCGCCCCACTGCCTCAGAGGACAGGTAAGACAAAACTAGAAAGAGCAGAGAGATGGATGTGTATTTTTATAGCTGAGAAGAGACATTTCTACATCTGCACATCACAGAGAAGGCAATACATGATAGAGTCTTTCAGTATTCCTCCTGTTAGGAGCTCTAAGAAATAAACTGTATGGAAGGGCAGCCACACCCAGCTGTTCATGTGGGTGCTGGGGAGCCAGGCCTCTCGCCCCCTCCTGTTGCCCAGCCAGCACTTACCAACTGAGTCCTCTCCCCAACCTCAGACATACAATTCTCCCACTACATCCTACTAGAATGGTCACTACATTTGGAAATTAAGGTTTGTTGCAGTCAGCCACACACTGCTGGGATGAATCTCCAAACCAGGCACAGTTTATGGGAGGAAAAGATTTATTCAAGCTACAGATCCAGGGGACGTCCCATAAAAGTGAAAGAGGCTGGTCCTCTTTCTCAGGTCCAAGCAGAGAGAGAAACCCTTCACCTACACCACACACACAACAGCAAACAGGCAGGAGGAGCCAAGGAGAGAATTTCTTCCCCTTTATATAGGCTTAGGGTGTGGTCTTGTAACCCTTCCCCAGATTTAATGGCTTCCTGAGACTCTGGAATTTCCTTCCTGCATGGCCCACACAGGAAAGGATGTTTATTTCCAGCTTCTTTGAACTTTTTTACACCCTGCCCCTTGCTGAGAGGCTGCCTTCAAGTTGACAACAAAACCTAACCACCACAATGTTTTAATCAAAGTTCTATATTTTATTTATTATTTTATTTTTGTTGTGTTTTTTTTTTGTATGTTTTTAGGGGCTCACTCTAGCCCAGGCTGACCTGGAATTAACTATGTCATCTCAGGCTGCCCTCGAACTCAGTGATCTTCTTATCTCTGCCTCCCAAGTGCACTACCATGTTGGATCTTTTCTTTTCTTTCTTTCTTTCTTTTTTTTTTTTTTTTGTTTGGTTTTTCGAGGTAGGGTCTCACTCCAGCCCAGGCTGACCTGGAATTTACTATGTCATCTCAGGGTGGCCTTGAAATGCTGGATCTTTTCTTTTGTAAAGAGCATTGTGGCTTGTTGCAGTCAGCTTTCTCATTGCTATAACAAAGAACCCATCCAAAGCTGCTTGTGGAGGAATGAGTTAATTTTGGCTTAAGGACTTGGGGGGAAGCTCCAAGATGGCAGGGAAAATGATAGCAGGAGCAGAGGGGTGGACATCACCTCCTGGCCAACATCAGGTGGACAACAGCAACAGGAGAGTGTGCCAAACACTGGCAAGGGGAAGCTGGCTATAGCATCCATAAGCCCACCCCCAACAACACACCTTCAACAAGGTTCCAAAATTGCCATCAGCTGGGAATCAAACAATCAGAACACACAGGTTTGTGGGAGACACCTGAATGAAACCATCACAATCCGCCTCTGGCCCCCACACACTAGTAATCATACACAATGTAAAATGCAATGCATTTAGCTCAACTCCAAAAGTCTCCAGTTTTTCTTTTCAGCTGAGCCATAACACACACACAGAAAAAGGCACAGAACATTCATACTGCAAAAGATGACATTGAGTATTAGCAAAGACAGACTGAACCAATACAAGCTTTATAACAAACAGGGCAAACATCAAACTCTAACCCCAAGTCTGATGATAACTAGTAACTGATCTTTTGGAGTTCCAATTCCGCTCCTCCGGCTTAGCTACTCACAGTCCAGGAAAACTTTATCTGGTGCTGGCAGCTCTTCTTGGCAGACATCCCACAGTCCTGGCATTTCACTGGGTCTTCAATGCAACCCACAGTTCATCCTCATAGCTCTCTTGGGCTTCCATGCAGGCAATCCAACACATCTGCCTCACACTGCCCATGGCCATTTTCAAAAACAAAACCATGTTACAATCCAGTACCCTCTCTTCCTGCATTGGTCATACTCCATAGTACCAGGTAGGCTACCAACTTGTTAATCTAGGGAGGTACAAAGCCAATTTAAAAGCACAGGAAAACTTGAACATTCAAGCCCCTTACTTCAGAGTCCATATTCTTCCTGCTGTCCCAATGCACATCACTTGGCCCAATCTCAATGGTTGTAATCTCTCAAAAAATTGCAGCTGAACAGGCAGCTGTTTCGGCCCAAAGATTTTATTTCTTTCTGTGCCATCTCCATCTGCTCATACCAGTCCATTTCTACGCAAAGCAACCCTGCACAGGTTGTCGGGACACAGGCAGGCAGAATGCAGCAAGCCTCTCACACAAACTGATTCTGGCACAGTCCTGACAAAGTTCCTTCTCACCCTCATAAACCAAACCTCACAGTCCATAGTTCTTACTGCATTTCAGGTCTTTCCAACTCTGACCATAATAGTCCATCAAGCTGTACTTACAGCACTGCAAGGCATCTCTTAGCCCGAGATTTCAAATCCATCCACATTCTTCTTGCATATTATTTGCAAAAGGCCAAAGCCACAGAATCAGGGTTCTAGCAGCAAAGACCAACCCCACTCTTGGTATTAAAACTGTTGTAGTCAGCTTTCTCATTGCTGCAACAGAGAACCCTACCAAAGCTGCTTGTGGAGGAACAGGTTGATTTTGTCTTACGGACTCAAGGGGAAGCTCAAGATGGCAGAGAAAACGATGGTGTGAGCAGAGGGGTGGACGTCACCTCCATGGCCAACATCAGGTGGACAACAGCAACAGGAGAGTGTGCTAAACACAGGCAAAGAGAAACTGGGTAAAATACCCATAAGCCCACCCCCAACAACACACCTCCAACAAGGTTCTAAAATTGCCATCAGCTGGGGGCTAGCATTAAGAACACATAGGTTCATGGGGGACACGTGGATGAAAGCATCACATGGGGGTTCCCTATTCTCCACTAACAACTCTTCAGAAAGAGTCCTGACTTTCTCTGAGATATTTCTAATAAGAACATTTCCCTTCAATGTAACTTTTCTCTGCTGGTTCTGGCTCTTTCCTCTGAAGCCATCATCCCTGGCTGGGAGCTCCTCCAGTGTAAAGATTCTTCCTGGCTCCCTCAGGATCTTTCTTAGTCCCAGCCCTGGTTCTCCCTGACTAGGCTCTTCTTTTTTCTTACATTCAGGCTTTCTGCCATCTTGATCAGACTTAATGGATCTATGCTAGCTTATAAACATGTTCTTTACATTGCAAAAGAAGGTCTTTTTCTTATGTTTAAAACTAATGCATGTAAATAAATAATTTAGAGCCATTCCACTTTCCTTACAAAAGAAAAAAAAAGGGAGCACAGAGTAAAACCCTCTGTGCTGCTCTTACCCAGACCAGAGTAAGCACTGTGTTAGTGTCTGAGGATGAGTCCTCTCCGTTTTTAATGTAAAGGTCATTCAACAGCAAAATTGGTGTCAAGTTCCTATTTACTGAAAAAGAATATTTTTAATATTGTGGGCGGGGGGCTTCAGATCATTTCCACCTTGTTGCCCTTGCCCTTATTCCCAGAATGCCAGCACTTGTCAGCTCCAGAGATTGTCAGGTTGCATAGAGCTTCCCCTGAGTCCCAGGAAACCAGCAACAGACTATGTGTGATAGGGTGGGGCAGCTGTCTCTGGCTCAGCAACAGGAAAGTGAAGATTTATATTTGATCAAAAGAAATCTGAATCTGCATTTAGGGCTGCTGTATCTTGCTGAACTCATGTGCCTTCATAGCTACGACTGGGAAGGAAGCTTTTCCCTGATATATTGGGCCCTACTAAGCTGTGCATTGTCTGGTCAGTGGTTGACTCTAAAACCCCCTAACTAGCATGAAATTTAGAAACAAGTACATTTGAGAAAATACCACTTTTCATTAGCTGACTATAAAATTAAGTGTCCAAATGAAGCATGATACAAGCACAACCATATTCCTATCTTCTAGTAACTGAAGCTTGCTTTCCTTTCTATTTCATGTGAATTCTTCCTTTCACAGTCTGCAGACAGAAAGCCAGTGACTTTGTATAGGCCCTCCCCTTGACTCCCTAATACAAGCCATCAGACAACCTGCAGATCTATTCCTTGGCCCTCAGTGTTGTGAGGTGTTCTGGTCCACTCTGTCGTAGCTCGGGCTTACTTTAGACCACATCTTGGGTCTGTAGCCCCCAACCCAAACCAGAGTATCCCCAAAGCCAAACAACACAAAACAAAAGGCCTCTGGGGTTAGGGATTTCCCTACCCAAACATAAGGAGGAATGCAAGTCCTGCCGCACATGAGCTCAGCAACTTAGTTTCTACTTCTGTATTTCCAGGGATATCCTTGTGAAATATGGTGTGTTTTGAACTAATTTGGCAAATAATTTATTGCCTAGTGATAGGCAATGCGTTCCTCCTCACACCAGCTTTCTTCCTCTTTCATAAATGGCACCACAGCCTAGCTAGGTGCTGTTGCCAGGATAGGGTTACAGACAGGTACATCAAAAGTCCCCTCAGGAAAGTGGAACACAGTGGCTCATATCTGTAACTCCAGCCCTTGTGAGGCTGAGGCAGGAGTATGACCATAGTTCAAGGGTAGCCTCAACTACATACTTCCAAGCCAGCCTGGACTACCAAGTGAGACCCTGTTTCGAAATAAAACCATGTGAGGAGTTTTATGAAAATGCACACTACAAGACTTGGTCTTTAGATTTGGCATCACTGGGACCTGTGGTTTCTGGCTTATTTTGAGAAGAAAGCAGAAAGCACTGGAAACTGCGAGACACCCGGAATCGGGGTTTGGGCTTACCCAGTAGCCAAGAGCAAACTGATCTTTTTGTCTGTAGTCCAGTTCCTTCATTCACTGAGCATTTGAACAGGTCCAGTCACCATGACCAAGAAGGCCTGCTTCATCTCCAAGAGTATCAGTAAATTAAGAAGCAGGATATCCTTTTCTGTCCCTTCCATTGAAAACTGAACAAATCACCAGACTCCTATCCCCTCTTCCACTCACTGACCGCTTTCTGGAGCCTGTTAGCAAATGAACACAGCCATTAAAGAAATGCCTTGAGAATTGCTCTAGACGTCAATATAGGCTCCCAGTCTGCTTCCGGAGTCACTTCATTGTTTTCTAATTCTGAAATAGGTGTGTGTGAAGTGTGTGCTCTGCTAGCTAAAACCTGAGGGTTGTGTCTGCTCTGAGCTTTCCTTGACTCAGTCTTGCAGTAATTACTAGCTAAATCCAGCCCTTGAGTTTGGGGCTGCTACTCAGTGCTGTGCAGACTTGCCGGAGGCTGGTGTCCATCCATCCTGGCATGGTCCCAGCATCTTGCCCCAGAACAAGTGAACACTTGACTTCCTATGGCAGCATCATTAATTGGATTATTGCTTTCATTGTTAAGGAGGAGTACCTTAGGCTTTAAAATTATTTCATCCTAAAACTTCAACTTGTATCTCAAGTGGTTCTACACGATTGTGTGGTGGTTTGATTCAGGTGTCCTCCATAAACTATGTTCTGAATGCGAGGCCCCCAGCTGATAGCAATTTGGGAACTGGAACCTTGTTAGGGTAGGCTTATGGGGGTTCTAGCCAGCTTCCCCTTGCCAGTGTTTGGCACACTCTCCTGCTGCTGTTGTTCACCTGATGTTGGCCAGGAGGTGATGTCCAGTCTCTGCTCTTGCCATCATGTTCCCTGCCATCATGGAGTTTCTCCTCAAGTCTGTATAAACTTGAAAGGGAGTATGGCGGCATCCTCCCCATCGCTCTTCCTGAATAAACCCTTTCCTCCCTTAAACTGCTTCTGGTTGCACGTGTGTCGCAGAAACAAGAAGTCGTCTGCAGCAAGGTGCTTTGAGTGTTAAAACTGACGGATGGGGTGGGAGGGACATGAGTCTCTAAAGTAAAAGAGAATCTTAGTAGATGAGCTGCTTATGCTGGAAGTCCCAGCACCTGGGAAGCTGAGGCAGGAGGACTGCCATAAGTTCCAGACCAGCCTGGGATGAGGGGGAGGACTAATGCATCACTTCTTAGTTTAAATGGTTTTTGCAGCTCACCTGCATTAGGTGGATGGCCACCCACATGATTGATGGACATTTTCCACTGGCTCATCTGCACAGTGGAATGCACGGGGTCAGATGTGGAAAAATCGACTCATTTATGATTTAAATGTAGCTTCTCCATACTTAGATATTAAAACTGAGATTGTCATTAATCTCACACGTTTAATGCTTTCACTTGTCATGTCTCCCAAACCATGTCTGTTGATCCCCGTCAGAGCTGGGGTGGCCTGAGAGCTCTTTGCTAGAACCCCAAGTCAGTGCCACCAATATTTTCCTGACCGACTAGTGCCGGGCTTGGTCAGCTATAAAGCTATATCTGTAAAGAGCTACACATATATTTTAGGCTTTGAAATCTCATCACAACTACTTGACTCTGCTACAAATATACACACAGCATAGTGAATCTGGGGAACTTCCCAGGGCAGTCAGAGTCCCACGGCCCTGTCATCTGTGCCTCTGCCAGCCTCTCAGTCACTCACGATCAAATGCGAAAGAAGAATTTGGACCTTTATCTCATATCATGCATAAAATTTAATTCACCATGAATCCAAGACCCATATGTAAGGACTAAAATGGTAAAACTTTTTAAGGAAAACATAGAAGTATTTATGATCTTGAATTTGGCAGTGTATTAATATGTGACAGAAAATAAAATCAAATTGAACTTCATCAAAATTAAGAACTTGGCAGGATAGGGAGATTTCTTAATGGTTAAAGGTACTTGCTTGCAAAGCCTGCTGGCCTGGGTTTGATTTGCCCAGCATCTATATAAAGCCCAACGCAAAAAAAAAAAAAAAAAAAAAAAAAAAGTATTTCACACATCTGGCTGAAGATTCTGGTGTATCTATACACACACATGCAAGTAAGTAAAGATTTCTTTCTTTAAAAAAAGAAAATTTGAGCCTGGTGTGGTGGCATGCACCTTTAACCGAAACACTCTGAAGGCTGAGGTAGGAAGATCACCATGAATTCAAGGCCACTCTGAGACTATATAGTGAATTCCAGGTTAGACTGGACTAGAGCGAGGCCCTACCTCAACAAATAAATAAAGATTAAAATTTGGGGGACTAGAGAGATGGCTTAGTGGTTAAAGTGATTCCCTGCAAAGCTTTAATGACCTGGGTTCAATTCCCCAGTACCTATGTAAAGCCAGATGCACAAAGTTGATGTGTGCATCTGGAGCTTGTTTACAGTGGCTGGAGGCCCTGGCCCACCTATTCTCTGTCTCTCTCCCTGTCTCACTCTGCTTGCAAATAAATAAAGAAAAAAATTAAGAATTTTGGCATTTCAAAAGACAATCTCAAGTGAAAAGAGAATGTAGAAAATAGAGAACATATTAGCGTAGCCCACCTAATAAGAAACTGTGTCTGAGACATATAAAGAACTCAACTAAAAATTAAAACAACTCAAGCAGGGCGTGGTGGTGGACACCTTTAATCCCAGCACTTGGGAGGCAGAAATAGGAGAATCGCCATGAGTTTGAGGCCACCCTGAGACTACAGAGTGAATTCCAGGTCAACCTGGGTTAGAGCAAGACCCTCCCTCAAAAACAAAAAATAAATTAAAACAACTCAAGAACAGAAAAGAGGGCTGGAGAGGTTGGTTAAGGCATTTGCCCACAAAGCAGAAGGAAGGACCTGAGTTTGATTCCCTAGTACCTATGTAAAGCCAGATGCACATAGTGTTGCATGTTTGGAATTTGTTTGCAGTGGCTAGAGGCCCTGGCATGTTCCCCCCCCCTCTCTATCTCTTTCTCATCTTCCTCTTTCTTTTTCTCAAATAAATAAATAGATTAATTTTCTAAAAAAAAATAACAGAAAAGATACAAATAAGCATTTCTCCAAAGAAGGAGGGAACATGGAAAAATACATGAGCCATAAGAAACTGCAAACCAGAATCAGTACCACTTCCTGTCCATTAACATGCCTAATAGTTTTTCTTTTCAAACGAATAAAGGTGTTGAGAATGTGGTTGTCAAGAAATTAACACTGAGTGTGGTGGCTCGTGCACTCAGGAGGCTGGGCTAGGAGGATTGCTGTGAGTTTTAGCCTAGCCTGGGCTACAGAACAAGTTATAGCTCAGCTCAGCTTGAGCTAGAGTGAGACTCTGCCTCAAAGAAAGCAGATGGGGAAACCAGAACACAAGGAGAAACCGTGTGTTTGTTGCCATTGGGAATTTCAGGTGGAGCATCTCTTGGCCATTCTTCAACAAATTACACACAGACTAGCATATGATCCAGCCATATAATTTGCCCAGTGATCATGCTACTATATACCCAAGAAAATAAATACGAGTACTCAATCCAAAACATATTTGTTTCAGCATTATTCAAAAGAGCCGGATATATATCAACAGATGAATGCTAAGCAAAGTGGCATCTCCACTGGTGCCATTAAAGGAGTGATTTCCTGGCACATGCTCCAACATAGGTCACCTTTGAAACCATTACACTAAGTGGCAGAAGCCACACACAAAAGACCACATATAATTTGATTTATGTGAAATGTCCAAATTGGACAAATGTCTGGAAGGTAGCTTAGCGGTTGCTTAGGGTTCAGGTGGTTGTGGATGTGTGGGGGGAGGAGCATACATGATTAAGCATATGGGTTTCTTTTTGACATGTTAAAAATGTAAACTGACTCGTGGTGGTAGTGCACACATGAGTCAACTAAAATTGATGATCTCTATGGCATGTGAGTCATATCTGAAGCCATTAAAAATAACGATGCTATAACTATTGTGGGGGGAGGATAATCTTTTGGCCTTCAGAAATATGCATTCCTCCAGTAGTCCCATCGTGCCTGAATAGTCATAATCGATCATCCTGCACTCAGAATTCTGTGCACCATCCGAAACGTGATCTTAGGGAGCCTTGATGCAACTGAGCAGAGTTAACCTGTCCTCTTCACAGGTACCAGGAGCTCCGGGGCTCCCTCCGGCGATGCAGGCTCCCGTGGGGTGCAGAAAGGGAGTATGGAGCCATCCTCCCCATTTCGCTCCCTGAAGAACACCTGCCCAAATGTGAGTCAACCCGCACCATGAGCAAAGGACACCAGCATTACGGATTTGGCGGGGAAGTCTGGCCAAGGTGACTGTCTGTCTGCCCTTCCTGTGCACACCAAGGGCCTCTCTGTCCATTTCTCTTCTTTCCACTACTCCTATGTTAACATCTGCTTCCAGACTCACTACTTTCGCTGTTTAGGAAGAGTCACAGATGGAAAAGTTAATTGTATGCTTTCTATAGAAAGTCTGTGAGGTTTGTTTTGTGTTGCTGTCCTTTGAAGTAGAAAAGTATTGTGATTGGAAATTTGGACTAATTCCTCACTTATCATATCTTATCTAAAACTAAATGGAATATGAAATGAGGATACTAAATTAAAATGGCTTTATTTGAGTAGAAAGCTGGCCTCATTTGCACAAATGTTCCCAAAACATCTGTTTTCTAATTTGTTCATCCATTTTTATTATAGTATTAGAACCAGCAAGGCTCTGTCTTCAAGTGTTAAATCTCAGCGTCACTCCACCAACAATACAGGAAAAAAAAAAAAAAACCATAAAACTAAGAGGAGCTGGGCCTGGTGGTACAGGCCTATAATCTGAGCAGTTTTAGAGGCTGAGGCAGGAGGCCTCCCTGGGCTACAGAGAGGGTACAACCAGCCTGAGCAACTTAGTAAGATACTGTCTCAAGAAGGGAAAAAAGAAAGGAAGAAGGGGAGAGAGGGAGGAAGGAAGAAGGGAAGTGGGGAGGGAACTGGACCAGGGCAACTGAGTGGTGGAGCACTTACCTAGCAGACACAAGACACTGGGTCACAAAAAGGAAGGTGGGCATTTGTGGCACACGCCTTTAATCCAGCACTCAGGAGGCAGAGGTAGGAGGATCACTGTGAGTTTGAAGCCAGCCTGAGACTACATAGTAAAATCCAGGTCATCCTGGGCTAGAGTGAGACCCTAATTCGAAAATAACAAAAAAAAAAAAAGAAAGAAAGAAAGAAAGTAAAAGAGCAGAGCCAGAGATATGGCTCAGTGGTTAAAGACACCTGTTAGCAAAGCCTGGTGGCTAATGGTCTGGGTTTGATCCCCCAGTACCCACCTAAAACCAGATGCACAACATGGTGCATGTGTGTGGAGTGTGTTTGCAGTGGCAGGAGGCCCTGGTGTGCCCCTTCTCTCTCTGTTTCTCTGTCTGCCTCTCTCAAATAAATAAGAATATTTTTAGAAAACGCTAATGAGGGCAAAAGCAAATGAACTGTCACATAAGTATCTGTTAAGGTGGTGAACTTGGCTCAGCAGAGCCCTGAGCCATGCACTCTCTCCTGCCTCACCTAGCATCTCAGCAGAGCCCTGAGCCATGGTGCAGAACCCACATTCTCCTGCCTCTTCTAACAGACCTGGTTGCCTGGTTTACTGCAGTCTAGTTAGATAGTTTTTGCTGTTGCTCTAAAGGAGGTATAAGAAATCAGTTAGGAAAGGAAGCTGCACCAGAGACACATTCATGTTAAAAATAATGTGCAGCAAATAGCTTACTAAAGCCTCAGTAAATAAGGAAGAAGAAGTTGCCCAAAAGGCACACAGACCAACTAGGAATATTCAGGCATCAACACACCTTACAGATTGTAAGGACTTCAAGTTCAAACATTTGTTCGACAGATTTTTTGAACCCTCATGTAAGTTGGTTTTGTCTTTGTGAAGTGGAGGCTGTCCCCTTGGTTTACAGTCAGAGAGCCGAGACATTCAGCACCTGGCCTTGAGTCCTACAGATCTGTAGAACGGACTCTTGAGCCTAGGTTTTTTTGACTCAGAAACCCACTCCTTTCACCTGTTTGCCTGAGTTCTCCATTAGTTTATGTAGGATTCCATAGTGCACACATAGCAAGCAATGGTTTAGTGACGACTGGTAGTGTAATTCTCTGTGGGGTGAGTGTACAGATATGATCCCCCAAAATTCATATATTAAAAATGCACAGAGCTTTCCTGGTGTGCACGAAGGCCTTCCTGGGTTCCACCTCAAACTGGATATAAACCAAGCATGGTGGGGCTTTCCTATAATCCCGGAGCTTGGGAAGTCGAGGCAAAAGGATAAGAAGTTTAAGATCATTGGCTACAGATCAAGTTTGATGCTAGCCTGTGCACGCGCGCGCACACACACACACACACACACACACACACAAAATAATAATAATGCTCTGTTTTAAAAGAATGAGAAGCATTGCACAGAATTCCAGCTTGTAAAATGAAGCCAAAGACTAAAGTTAAACCTTCAGAGAAAGACAGTGTCAAGTGAAGTTTGCTGGTCTTCATAGCACAGCCCTAAAGTCCTGGAGGACCTGTTCTTGGGATGTCAGTAACTCCAGACTCAGAATTAGATTTATTTATTTACTCGAGTATTTTATTCTCTTCATACTCTTTAATATCAAAAGTTGTCATTTTAGCATACTTATATCTTGAAAATACATTTGAGACAAAGTCTTCTCTTCTGGTTTAATGCAAACAGCTTGGCAAACAACTCTAGAAGAGAATTTATTTTGGTCCCTGATAGAGAACTTCTTATGACAGTATTTCCTTCCTCCCTAATTGAGGAATCTTCTAGCTCTCTGGTGGGTCTAGCCTCAACTACTTCATGAAAATGTTGCTCCTTTTTTGTGAGTTATGTTTTTTCTGTAATTTCTTTTTTGAGTTATTTGTGCGTGCGTGCGCACATGTGTGTGTGTGTGTGTGTGTGTGTGTGTGTGTGTGTGTGTGTGTCTGTTTGTGTGCGTGCACGCTCGCGCGTGTGTGGATGTGCCAGAATCTCTTGTCAGAGCTTGGCTTTACATGGGTGGCTGGGGAATTGCATCCCAGGCTGGCAGGCTTTGCAATCAAGTTCCTTTCACCACTGAGCCATCACCCCCATCCTTGAAACCACCCTCGATCTCCTCCTGGGTGAGCAGGTGCCAGGCATTCACCCACTCCTTTCCTCACTGGCAGTTCGATTGAAAATGCAAAGCTCCTTCTCCTTAGGAAAGTGTCAAGGTGGGTTTTGTCCCTTTGCATAATGTCATCTGAGGTTGAAAAAGAGTCTGGCTTCCTAGAGGAGGGTCACGTGCATCTGTGTGCCTGTTCCAAGACAGGTCTGTGCATGTGGAGGGCTTCATTACCCCTCTGACATGATGCTAAGGAAAGTTCTCTCAAAGGAACTCAGCAGCATTTACTTACCCATGTCACAGAGCAATGAAAATTTATGACTTTTCACTGCCCAAAACACTTCTTTTTATAAGTTTGGTAAAATAGCAAATTCCCAGCTTGTCTGTGAAAAAAGAAATAGATTCTTCCTCCAGGCTACTGTCCAACAGTAAAAATCTATTCAATAGAACTGGACTGCTCTGTGAACTACAGGACTGTGAATTTGCAGGGTCTTTGATTTCCTAATGCTTGGTAATAACAACATGTAAAAGTTAATGTGACTGCATGAAGCAAGACTTCTCGTGTCTAAAAGATGGAACAAATGCAAAATTATCAGCAGACAGCTACTAAACAATGAAAGAAGAAAACCTCTCGCTGTTAGTTTTAACAAGAGGAGTCAAGGAAAGAAAGTCCCATGCACTGTATTCCAAGCCTTAATGAATGTCTCCCACAAAGGCCTTTGGAGCTGCACAGTTCTTCATCCCCAGACGGAAAGATGCTCAGCACCGCAGGCTATTTTCTTATAAATACTAATGGCATCTATATTTCTTGTGACAAGTAGAAGAAAGCCACCCTATTAATTCCCAACTCTGGGAAGGTTTGGGGGTTCATGGGGGAACCACATTATTGGCTAAGAGTCATCATGTCTAATCCCGCCCCACATTCCAATTGTCTTTGAGGAGAGACACTTCTCGAGTTTGGACATTAAAAGTGAAGTCAGCCAGGCTTGGTGTCCCACATCTTTAATTCCAGATTCTAGATCACTGTGAGTTCAAGACTAGTTTTTGTATAGGTTTATCCCAATTCTTGAGCAATTTTTAGGGAGGAAGGAGTATTTTTATTTGCCTTTTGGTTTTTAGGTTGGTTTGGGTTTTTTGTTTGCTCACAAAAAGGTCTGGTTATATAGCCTAGACTAGCCTTAAACACACAGTTCTCCCTCAGCCTCAAGAGTGCCAGGATTACAGACACTTCCAACCTCTTTGGATGCTTCTTTTTATTTGCAAGGAGAGAGAGAGAATGGGTAAAATTTTATTTATTTGCAAGGTGAGAGAGAAAGAGAAAGAATGGGTATGTCAGGGCTTCTTGCCACTGCAAACAAGCTCCAAATGTATGTGCCACTTTGTGCATCTGTCTTTACATGGGTATTGGAGAATCAAACCCAGGCTGTCAGGCTTTGCAAGCAAGCATCCTTAACTGCTGAGCCATTTCTTCAACCCTCTCTTTCATTTTTAATCCATCTGAAATTACTTTTTTTGAAATGTGAAGTAGAGATGTATTGATTTTTCCTGAACTGTTTATTACAAAAATTTTTCAACTAATTTTTTCAACTAATTTTAAATGCTATATTTTCTATATTTTATATAGTATTACTGTATGATTGTATTAATCTGTCTTTTACTATCTCTCCACTGTGTTGTGTTTATTTAAAAAGATGTCCAATTTAATCTTTTCTGTCTTTTTAGAAACCTTCCAATTGAACAGTTCTATTATTTGACACAAAACAAGAAAAGTGACATCTATGGAAACGATTCTCTGTAAGTCTGGGAGAAACTTTTTGTATGAAACCATGTAATATTTTAAGTGCAAATGAATCATATGATAAATTTTAAAGCCCAATAATGGAGACTTTTAGGAAAATAAATTCTTTCTTCATATTAGAGATCATTAATGCTAGAAGTTAAGACTGAACAGCTTGTATTTAAACAAGTGAACAAAAACTAAGAAATCATGAGTAATGATGTTCAGCGGCATTCGCATAAGGTCACCCTGGCTTGTCCCCTGCGTTCACCTGCTCACCTAACAAGAATCTTCTTCAAGGTTCACTGACAAAATTTTAATTGGAATTTTACCGGGATAGAGGATTATTATGGTACCCTATAATCGCTCTTAGTGAGATTACTCTCTAAGTCTCTTTTTTAAATAAAGATTTTTTTCATGGGCTGAAGAGATGGCTTAGCGGTCAAGGCATTTGCCTACAAAGCAGAAGGACTCTAGTTCAATTCCCCAGTGCCCATGTAATTCCCCAGGTGGCACATATATCTGGAGTTTCTTTGCAGTGGCTAGAGGCCCTAGTACCTCTTCCATTCTCTCTCTCTCTCTCTACCTCTTTCTCTCTCTCAAATAAATAAATATAAAAATAAAGAATATTTTTCTAATTTACTCTTTGCTCAAAAATACTATATTCCAGCATATGAAATTATTATTCTTTGGAATAGTTTCATGTATACTACAAAAGAACCCATTTATTTTCAAGTAAAAATAAAATACCATGTCCTCATGAAACCCAGTACCATGTGCCATGAATTTACAATAAGAAACAAACACACTGATAACTCTGAAGAAACACTGAACCTTTATGGAGATTTGCTAATTCTGTTAATAGATTTAGTCAATGCAGTATCCAATTGAGCCACTAGAGGGTACCAAAGGGGCAAAATTTGCTTTATCCTGGGCTGGTTGGTTAACTTTGCTAGGGAACATTGACAAGGTAAATGAACTAGTGCAAGTTGAAAAATGGCGTTTCTGGGCATCAGTTACTCTGATTTTTTTCTTTCTTTTTCAATTTTTGAATTTTTATAAAAGATTTCCTTTTACTTAAATTTCATTTTGAATCAAACCTAAATTGTCTTCCTTAACAACAACATAGCAAAATTCGTCAGATGAGGACAATTTTTGATGCCAACTTAATGTTCTATGTACAGTAGCCAACCAAGGAATGCTAATTGCCTTCCATTCATATATCCAGCCCACATCTATCTCTACACCTTGGCAACAGTTGGAAGATGAGAAATGATTTTTCCACACCCAGAGTTTTAAAACATCACAAATGTTTATGGTTCGAGTGAATTGTATGTTTATAATACATTATAGAAGAATAAAATTATATAATTTACCACTCTCTGTTGAATAATCTCCAACATGGGAAATGTCTAAAAAAAGGAATCCATGTATTCAAATTTACTGATGATTTTACTATGGAATTGATAGCATTCTGATTCTTTTCCATGTCTGGAATCTTCCATGGTCTTATTGGTGTAGGCTGAAATCAAATGTAAGTGGGTACCTCTCCCTCTGGTGAGCTTGTTTCCAGTATTATTATTTCTTGGCATTTGAGGTTCAGAATAATGAGTAACCAGCCTCAGAATGAATTGGTTCAAAAAAGCCATTCATGCCTCCAAGAACTTGCTCAGTTCTGTTCTTCCTGTGGTGATTGGGAAATATTTACTATCATGGGAGATCAGCAACCGTGTACAGAGGGACAAAGCACACCCAGTATTTATATGCCCTCTCCAACCAGGCCACCCAGGTCACTTCGGGTCACGTAATTGCACCACACACGTGGTGTCAGGCTCCCTCAGCACTCTGACTACAGCCTGATTGTGCAAGGCCAGGTCAGTGAGAACTAGAGCTCTTGGCCCCTGTATCTTCCCTATAAATAAGAATACGAAAGGAGTGGTGAAGTCAGAATAAGTGAAATGCAAGACCTGAACAATAGGCGCAGGACAGGAAAGTGTCCTCCCCTGTCCTGTCAATGTGCACAGTCCCCAGAGTTAACAAAGTCACTGTCTCAATGACAAGAGACTGAAGATGGGGTGCATACCTGCTCTGAAACAAAGTTCCAATAGGAATGCAGCCTTTTAAAACCCCTGACTTAAATTAGGACTTATTTCCTGTTTTTGTTCTAGGTTACCCAAACCGCCTAACTCAAAAGTAGGGTAAGTATATATATAAAATTTATATTTTCTCCACCCCCCCTTTTTTTGTTTTGTTTTGTTTTTCGAGGTAGGGTCTCACTCTAGCCCAGGCAGACCTGGAATTCACTCTGTAGTCTCAGGGTGGCCTCGAACTCACAGCAATCCTCCTACCTCTGCCTCCCAAGTGCTGGGATTATAGGCGTGTGCTACCGCTCCCGGCTCTTTCTCCCCATTTTAATCAAGAAAAAAATACAGGCATTCCTACGACTATATGGATGTGAGGAGAACAGGTGAGACTTCTCTTGAGAACTGTACTTTGTCGATGGGAAGGAGAAGCGAGTGCAAGGTCACGCTGCTTTCTCTCCACCTGCATCACTTCTGTGTGGTGTTAGGTGTGTAGAAGTATAGGGGAGTTAATGCAGAGATACCCCATAGTTTTCCTATTACCATCACATATTAACGTACCACACATCATAATTTAACATTACAGTTAGCTAAAGCATTATATTTTCTGTGGTTACCTGTTGTCTTCCTTCTGCCCCAGAACCCCACCTAGGACTTAGTACATTTAGTTGGCAGGTCTCCTCAAGCTCCTTATGACTGTCACAATTTCTCAGGCTTCCCTTGTTTTGAAAACCTTGATGGTTTTGAGGGTTATAGGTAAAATACTTTGTAGAATGTCCCCAGATGGAGTTTGACTGATGTTTTTCTTATTTGACTGAGGTAATGTGTTTGGTGGAGGTGTTACCCTGGTGATGTTACTCTCGGTCTCCTGGCTTGGGGGGGTGATGATCAGGTTCCAGCTTCTTAGGAAGAAAGTCTCTGGGTACAGTAGGCATCTGGAACCACACACCACCTTCCAACACCAAAGTATCCCTTTAAATTACTAGGTTTACATCTGCATGGGAGGCTTATTTATGCCCTTGCATGTATTTATTGAAGCAGGTGTTCTGGGTGTGGACTTGTGGATATTTATTGTGATTTGAGGTACTTACATAGCAGAATTAATGCTACTTTTTCTGTTTCTCTTTGAATTTGCTCCTATACTTTCTTTAGGCATCTCCTCTGTCATTTCAGGGCTTAGGGGATGGTTTCTTGCACTTCTGATCCCTCTAGTGAGTTTCCTTCCCACTCCTAAAAGCAGCCGTAGCCTTAGGAATCCTTTTGATAAACTGGCCCAAGAATCCAAATCTGAGCTCAGGTATGAGGTGCTCAGACTTCTAAAGCCCCAATCAGTCTTAACTGGAAATTTTAAGGTGACATGTAATTGTGCTTTAAAGCCAAGAACTACCCTAATGGCTATCAACATCAAGGCCAACGCTCAAGGGGCCTCTGCTTTTTTAAAGACAAGTTTGAAGAACTTTGTTCTGGGCTGTTTAGATGCTCTTCAAAAAGGATCTAAAAGAAAAGGCCCTTTTGCTGGTTTCTAGTTCTTGGCCCCACTGTTCTAAGTGGGGCAGGGTTACTTCCTGCTGATGGCTGGGGTGGGTGGCTCTTACTGTGTCTCTAGTGGTTTGTTGGCAATCTTTAGCATTCCTTGGCTTATGGATGTGTCCCCTCTGGCCTCCCTTCATCTCTACCTGGCATTCTCCGTGTGCGCTTATCTATGTCTAAGTTTAACTCCTTTGTAAGAATAGCAGTGGTACTGGATTAGAGACTCTACTTCAGTCTGACCCTCTTAACCAAAGTGGGTTACAACATAAGGCCTTTGGGGTTAGGTTCTCTGTTCTGTAAACCTATCAATCTTGAATTTCTTCTAGTAAACAGCTTCCACATTTTTAAAAAATTTATGCCGAGGGTCTATATGATAGGAAAATTATATCTTTGTGACCTTTTTAATATTTTCTTCCTTCAGTAGCCTAGCTATTTAGGGATTTTTTTTTCTTTTAAAATAGTCTGTATAGGCCAGGCATGGTGGTATGCACCTTTAATCGCAGTACTTCGGAGGCAGAGGTAGGAGGATTACTGTGAGTTCAAGGCCAGCCTAGACTAGAGTGAGACCCTACCTCAAAAAAAAAAAGTCTGTATATATAAACAGGCAGTGAAAGAAACAGATGACCTCAATTGAAAGTTCAGTCCAAGATGAACACATTACTGAGCAAGATACCCAAAATAATTCCATAAAATAAAATACCCGGATGCTTCTCGAACAAGAATCAAGAATTAAAAGCAATAAGAAACCCTTATTATATATTCCACAAATTACATAGCTAATGTATCACCTGCTTTATATTAACTCATGTCAAAGAATGGGATATGATCATTTTAAAAATTCAGTTTAGTTTTAGCTTTGATATATCTAGCCAGATCAAGCAAATGTTGTGCTCCGTGGCAGCTGCCCTAAAGAATGCTAGCGCCAGGTGCATGGGGCTTTGGGCCACAGTCAGATAGTTGATGATTTTTCTCACTGTCCTTTTCTCTTTCTGCCTTATTTGCTCAATAAATCTTAGAGAAATCTGCTCGCCTTACCCAATTGAACACCCCTACCATACACACACGTGCCGTGGTGCTATGTTCCCGACCTTCACATCGCCCAAGGACCTCTACACGGGCATTAAAGCTCGCACTCAGCAGCCCTTTCTTCCCACGGTGCCAACCAAGGCCTATGATACAACAGTCTTGAAGACAAGAGGTAACGTGTGACTTGAAATCAGAGCTGTGCTCATTCTTACATTAACGTTAGTCCAGTAGTGAAATCCAAGAAAGCTAAAAACACGAGTGACCGAGCCGTCAGTGGATTGCCAAAGCTGTCCTCAACTCACCACAGACCCCTGACCTTTCACCCTCTACATGACATCGTTGTGTTTCTACTCAGTGAACCCATAAATTCAATTGCTTAAAAAGCTGATCTTATTCAGGTAGACTAACTGCTTTTCCTGCATTTCCAGGTAATCCTTACAGATATGAACTGCTTGATTTTCCCATGGACTCAAGGAAGAAAGCATTGACTTGGCCAGGTCAGGGTGTATATTATGATGTAAGTATCTTTCAAAATATGTGCTTCAGAGAATGAAAAATAATATGATTGTATATGTTATACTTACATAGGTCTACAAGATGGGCTGTTTTATTTTCTGTCTTGATAAATAGTGTGAGATCTTGACTGATTCACATTTTTCAACTTTATTAGCTGATGTCGGATACTTTGGGTAATTATGGGACATTGCCAGTTACAAAACAAAAAAGGTTCCTGAAAGATGATGGGGAAGGACTACAGGCTATGTCATGGTTTGATACAGGTGTCCCCCACAAACAATTGAATGTTCTGATAGACCGATCCTCAGCTGATGGCAGTTCGGGAATTAGAACCTCACTAGAGCTGTGTTGTTGGGGGTGGGCTTATGGGGGTTATAAGCCAGCTTCCCCTTGCCAGTGTTTGGCACACATTCCTGCTGCTGTTTGCAGTGCTGTGGCAGAGGTGATATCCAGCCCTCTGCTCATGCCATCGTTTCCCCTGCCAGGATGGAGTCTCCCCTCGAGTCCATAAGCCAAATAAACCCATTCCTCCACAAGCCGCTTTTGTTTGGGTTCTTTCTGTGCAGCAACTAGAAAGCTGACTGCAACAGTTTTGGTACCAGGACGTGGGGTCATCTGTTGCTGCTAGAACCCTGATCTTGTGGCTTTGGTCTTCTGGAAGTGATCAGGAGGAATGTGGAAGGATTTGAAATCTCGGCCTAAGAGATGCCTCGCAGTGTTGTGAGTACAGCTTCATGGA